>JAOTOM010002526.1:0-106497 GCA_034440615.1 Ashinkailepas kermadecensis
TATATATATCAGTGCTTTCCGCGATAACTAATTTTCGGACCTGCGATAACGATAAAACGATAAGAAAGGTTTGCGATAACGATAAACGATAAACGATAAAAAATTTTCACAAAATTAACAGCGATAGCGATAAAACGATAACGATAATTGTTTTTTTTAACAGCGATAACGTCCAGAATATACGCGATTTTCAGTGGCACGGAGTCCGCCCCTGACCTATTTTCACGTCCAAAATCAAGGTCCAAAACAGAGTACAAATAGCATTAGTGTTTACAAGAAATGGACGCGTACAGATGCTGGTGTTGCATACCTGGCACCATGCAAACCCCAGCTGCCATGCAGCCCCGTCGCTGAGGGGCACTGATTCCGACTCACCAAGATGACCAAGCGCCGCAAAAGCGCAGTACACTCAGCGGCCGCTTGTACACTCAGCGCCGTGGACGCATTCAGTCCGCCGCTTTGTTGGATGATGGTTCGGTGCTTGAGACATCTGGCCCAGCTACAGACCAATTATAGGCTACTTTAACACATTGTCTTCAATAGGTACCTACTTATTGTATATCCCAATATTCGCCAATGTCCAAGACAACGCTTAGCACAGTGGAAGTACATATATTCTGTCACTCCGTAAGTACCGACATACCGGCAGAAGTAATTATATTTTCGACGCAACCACTTTCGATAAACCCTCGTACGTCATGCGTAACGTCGTCTGTTTTGCGGCGCGAGGAATATGCTTTTGACAAACCCTCGTATGTCCATCGTCCCTACCAGTTCTTAAAGGTTTTATGTAAATAAGCCTCAATCAATAACTACAAAATCTTATTTCAAATTCTTTATACTGAGTAAACAATTTTATTTTCAAACGATAATGAAATAATAAAATTATCTCAATTATGATTAACTTTGAAGATAGGCTAATATTAACTTGAAGATATGCATAGTTGCCAGATATGCGGGAGTGTAGAACAATGCCAGTTCTTAAAGGTTTTTTGAAAATAAGCCTCAATCAATAACTACATGTTATTTCAAGTTCTTTACACTGAGTACAGAATGCTATTTTCAAATGATAATGAAATAATCCAATTATCTCAATGACGATTAACTTTGAAAATAGGCTTATTTTAACCTGAAGATTTGGATAGTTGCCAGATATGCGGGAGTGGACCCCCCTGTGACTGACCTCTGCCCGGCCCGCCGCGCAAATTTATACCACCCGTCGGCCGTCTGACAGATCTGTACACTTAGCAGATGGCAACAGGTTGCGCACACACACTGTCGCGCGGCATACACTGTCGATCGTCTTCCATTTTTCCATCATCCCGTTTTACATTTTATCGTTTATCGTTCATAATTTTTGGAACTTGCGATAAGTGGATGAGCGATAATTTTGAAAATTTAGCGATAAACGATAACGATAACCGATTTACTTAACAGCGATAATTATCGTTTATCGTTTATCGCTCATCCTATCGCATGCGGAAACCACTGATATATATATATATATATATATTGATTTCACAACATAGTGAGGTTTATGAATCACACCACCGATATCTACGTACCTCCTAAATAACACCCATTGATCATTGGATGTAGGTACTGCCGATTAAAGCCCCAAATCAGTGGCTGGTGGACGCGCGGTTGGTGAGAATGTTTGTTCTGTTAATGTGTATGTTAATGGTGAAGTTAATGTGTACGTTAATGGTGAAGTTAATGCAGTTGCACGCAATCCTGGCACAGGGTGTGGTACTGGCACAGGGTCCTGGCACAGGGTGTGTCAGGGTCCTGGGTCAGGGTCCTGGGTCAGGGTCCTGGGTCAGGGTCCTGGGTCAGGGTCCTGGGTCAGGGTCCTGGGTCAGGGTCCTGGGTCAGGGTCCTGGGTCAGGGTCCTGGGTCAGGGTCCTGGGTCAGGGTCCTGGGTCAGGGTCCTGGGTCAGGGTCCTGGGTCAGGGTCCTGGGTCAGGGTCCTGGGTCAGGGTCCTGGGTCAGGGTCCTGGGTCAGGGTCCTGGGTCAGGGTCCTGGGTCAGGGTCCTGGGTCAGGGTCCTGGGTCAGGGTCCTGGGTCAGGGGTCCTGGGTCAGGGTCCTGGGTCAGGGTCCTGGGTCAGGGTCCTGGGTCAGGGTCCTGGGTCAGGGTCCTGGGTCAGGGTCCTGGGTCAGGGTCCTGGGTCAGGGTCCTGGGTCAGGGTCCTGGGTCAGGGTCCTGGGTCAGGGTCCTGGGTCAGGGTCTGGGTCAGGGTCAGGGTCCTGTCAGGGTCAGGGTCCTGGCACAATCCTGGCACAGGGTGTGTCGAACGCGTGTGATCGCCCAGTAGGGTGCTTTGTGTTCTGTGTTTGGCCTCCCAAAACAGAACAGACATACGTGCAGGTTTCTGGAAATTATTGGGAGGGCGCAATACATGAAGGCAATGGGCACACCCAAGTGGATTGGTGGGGGGGGGCATACCACATGTGATCCCATGTTAAAAGTTGAAATTGTTGGTAGGACACAACCAACATTGGGATGGGGGGGGGGCAAGTGCCCTCCCATAGTTCGTGGCGTTCCCGGCAGTGACGGTCGCCGTCTGTAGTCTCCAGCAGTGATGGTCCCTACATGTAGTCTCCAGCAGTGATGGTCCCCACCTGTAGCCCCCAGCAGTGACGGTCCCCACCTGTAGTCCCCAGCAGTGATGGTCCCCACCTGTAGCCCCCAGCAGTGACGGTCCCCACCTGCTGCCCCCAGCAGTGATGGTCCCCACCTGTTGTCCCCAGCAGTGATGGTCCCACATGTAGTCCCAGGCAGTGACGGTCCCCACCTGTCGTCTCCAACAGTGATGGTCCCTATCTGTAGTCCCCAGCAGTGACGGTCCCCACCTGCTGCCCCCAGCAGTGACGGTCCCCACCTGCTGCCCCCAGCAGTCCACCTGCTGCCCCCAGCAGTGACGGTCCCCACCTGCTGCCCCCAGCAGTGATGGTCCCCACCTGCTGCCCCCAGCAGTGATGGTCCCCACCTGTTGTCCCCAGCAGTGATGGTCCCACATGTAGTCCCAGGCAGTGACGGTCCCCACCTGTCGTCTCCAACAGTGATGGTCCCTATCTGTAGTCCCCAGCAGTGACGGTCCCCACCTGCTGCCCCCAGCAGTGACGGTCCCCACCTGCTGCCCCCAGCAGTGACGGTCCCCACCTGCTGCCCCCAGCAGTGACGGTCCCCACCTGTTTTCCCCAGCAGTGATGGTCCCCACCTGCTGCCCCCAGCAGTGATGGTCCCCACCTGTTTTCCCCAGCAGTGACGGTCCCCACCTGCTGCCCCCAGCAGTGATGGTCCCCACCTGTTGTCCCCAGCAGTGATGGTCCCCACCTGTTTTCCCAGCAGTGATGGTCCCACATGTTGTCCACAGTGGCGTACATGCGGCACCCGACCATAGAGCCAATATGCGGGCCTTGTTAGTAGGTTAGCGGCAGCGTGGCTTAATCTGCCTAACGTTGCGCTCTGTCGAGCGAGCAGCAGTGTGTAATGTACGGCGGCAGCTACAGGTAGCACGCTCCACCGTGGCCACTATCGCTGGGAGCTAATGCCGCCCCACTGATTTCCCGTGGGCTCACCATCCTCGGCTTATGCCTCCAGTGTTTTTCAGCCACGGATTATGTTGCCGAGAGGCAGCTGTGGGCAAAAGCGACATTGAAAACTAGCTTCTTTAGCCGCAGCAGCAGACCCGCATGGCCGAGCTCGGTTCCACCCCGCGCCACCACCTCCGGACTGGAGACGGTGATCCCGAACACCGACACCGGGCGGCTCAGCTGGTTAGTTATAGGACTTTGGCAGCGTATCAACTGCATCAATTGTGGGGACGAGTAGTCTAGGGGTTAGATGCTCGTCTCACAATCGAAAGATTGTGGGTTCGAATCTCACCTGTCGCTACTCTTCGCCCGCGACCAATCGGCGTGAGAGATTGGCGACGCTACATGACTCAACGGTCGACGTGTCGTAAAACCAATAACCAACCAACAACTGCATCAATTGTAGTGTTCGCAAGGCTTTCGGCACGACAGAGAAGCACCGACGGGAAGCAGTCGGGGTGATGTCATGCGCGTCACGGCATCGACAAGTGTTCAGATGGAACAGGGTCGTCCTGGTCCCATGTCACGGCATCGACAAGTGTTCAGATGGAACAGGATCGTCCTGGTCCCATGTCACAGCATCGGCAAGTGTTCAGATGGAACAGGATCGCCCTGGTCTCATGTCACAGCATCGACAAGTGTTCTGATAGAACAGGATCGTCCTTCTCACGTCACGGCATCGACAAGTGTTCTGATGGAACAGGATCGTCCTGGTCTCACGTCACGGCATCGACAAGTGTTCAGATGGAACAGGATCGCCCTGGTCTCATGTCACAGCATCGGCAAGTGTTCAGATGGAATAGGATCGTCCTGGTCTCACGTCACAGCATCGACCAGTGTTCAGATGCCACAGGATCGGCCTGGTCGTACACTTAAACCCGTGAATTAGATGCCGGCGGGGGAGATATGGTGAAGGCAGGCCATACTCATGCTTTTGCCGGGCGAAAGAGGAGGAAATTGTGCTTCTCCCCTTCCAACCATTGGCCCAGGCCACGCAGAGGTGATTGTTCCCGGTGTGTGGCGTCCCATTTCATGTCCAGTAGTGTAGATCAATTTTCTCCAGCTTTTACCGTTGACTGTCCAGGTCGGGTCAAATCGCCCCTGTGGCGATCCCGACCCCTCGGAGTGTCACCTGCGCCCCCCTCCCCCCGGAGTACACGTCACCAGTGCGGTGACGATCGTATGAGAACGCGAACGTCTGAAGTATTTTCCAGTGCGCGTGCCGCTGTGACGACCTGATGCTGCGTGCCTCCCCCGACACCACCCCGCACCGCACCGCCGGCAGTGTGCACTGGCAAGTTGAGCCGACCCGAGCGGGCAGACTCAGACTCTGCAGTGGAGTCGGGGTGGCATCAGAAGTCGCACAGAGGCGGTGACGGGCCGCGGGATGCTGAGTACCGGCGGCCGAGATACACCCAAATATCATCCACTCATCTGGCACAGCAGAAACTCAACTGGCCGTCCCGCTGGCCAGCTGATTCTCATCCCATTCCTGCCGAGCTCGGCCAACCGCTCAGCGAATGCCGCCCAGATCGGAACCGAGATCATCGGCCGACTTGGCGAGGCAGTCGAAAGTGACGCTTCGAAAGTACATTTTGCTGCCAGAGATCACACATATGCCAGTCATTTTTGTCCAGCCACTTGCATGATATTTGAGTCTTAGCCATTGTCGTTGGCTGCCTGTTACTGTCATTGCGTGTGGGGACGAGTGGTCTAGGGGTAAGATGCTCGTCTCACAATCGAAAGGTTGTGGGTTCGAGTCTCACCTGTCGCTACTCTTCGCCCGCGACCAATCGGCGTGAGAGATTGGCGACGCTACATGACTCAACGGTCGACGTGTCGTAAAACCAACAACCAACCAACCAACTGCCATTGCGTGGGGTAGAAAACTGATTTCCTGTAGCCACCCATTAAATGCTTGCGACATACATTTAACTTGAAACTGGGGGTGCCGCCGACCACTGCCAACAAGCTGGTCTGAGCCGCAAAAGACGGCGATGTGCCCCTCCATTGGTTGGTTGGCTGGTGACCTGATGTGAAGCTGTTCGACCGGTGAAGTGCTCCCAAACTGATGGATATAAACGACTCTGACTTTCAATGTTCCGACGAGGTGACAACACCCACCAGACAACTCGTGCTTTGTTAGACGGTTGACGGATTCAACACATATGCACACGTGTTCGCGTCTCATATGTATATCACCTTTGTCATTCAGAACACAGATTCAAACCTGCATTATCGAGCTATGAACGGACTACCATCACTGTACATCTGAGCTGTTCTTAGATGCTATGCTATCCAGTCATCCGGCATCCAGTATCCAGCCCATGACATCCCCAGTCATGCGTGCAAATATTCATAGAAATTCGGAACGAACTAACGGGATGGTGGGGCTAGCGTCGTCGCCAACGGCGTACATATACACACACACTTTGTCAGACAACTCGCATGTGGGGGGTGGGGGGAGGGGCTCCGCACATGAGCAGGGGGACAGGCTGCTGACCAACAGCTACTCGACGCAGAACCAAGACAGGCACTTGGAAAAACGCTGGATGACAAATGTATGCCGTTTTCCAACACCGGCAGCAGCCTACACTTCCACCCAATATAAAATTGAACAATTAGGGGAGTGTGCTTCCCCTCGGGTGCAATGAGGGAAGAATCATACTTAATAAATATGCAGTGATGATGCTCCTACCGACACATATCAATGAGCGGCGTCTCAGTTTGGCTTCTCCACACACAAACGACGCAGCACAAATGGCCGCACGTGTGCAGGAACGGCGCACACCGGCTAGTTGATCGGCCGTTGAGCCGTCGTAGCCGGAGCCAGTCATCAGTCACGGCTCAGGTGGGACGTCTGATCACGGCACCGCCACTGAGCTGGTCCGGGCGTCCGCCTGATCACGGCACCGCCACTGAGCTGGTCCGGGCGTCCGCCTGATCACGGCACCGCCACTGAGCTGGTCCGGGCGTCCGCCTGATCACGGCACCGCCACTGAGCTGGTCCGGGCGTCCGCCTGATCACGGCACCGCCACTGAGCTGGTCCGGGCGTCCGCCTGATCACGGCACCGCCACTGAGCTGGTCCGGGCGTCCGCCTGATCACGGCAACGCCACTGACCTGGTCCGGGCGTCCGCCTGATCACGGCACCGCCACTGAGCTGGTCTGGGCGTCCGCCTGATCACGGCACCGCCACTGAGCTGGTCCGGGCGTCAGCCTGATCACGGCACCGCCACTGAGCTGGTCCGGGCGTCCGCCTGATCACGGCACCGCCACTGAGCTGGTCCTGGCGTCAGCCTGATCACGGCACCGCCACTGAGCTGGTCCGGGCGTCAGCCTCATCACGGCACCGCCACTGAGCTGGTCTGGGCGTCAGCCTGATCACGGCACCGCCACTGAGCTGGTCCGGGCGTCCGCCTGATCACGGCACCGCCACTGAGCTGGTCCGGGCGTCCGCCTGATCACGGCACCGCCACTGAGCTGGTCCGGGCGTCAGCCTGATCACGGCACCGCCACTGAGCTGGTCCGGGGTCAGCGATCAGTGAGCTGGTCCGGGCGTCCGCCTGATCACGGCACCGCCACTGAGCTGGTCCGGGCGTCCGCCTCCCTCTGGCGCCTGATCACGGCACCGCCACTGAGCTGGTCCGGGCGTCCGCCTGATCACGGCACCGCCACTGAGCTGGTCCTGGCGTCCGCCTGATCACGGCACCGCCACTGAGCTGGTCCGGGCGTCCGCCTGATCACGGCACCGCCACTGAGCTGGTCCGGGCGTCCGCCTGATCACGGCACCGCCACTGAGCTGGTCCGGGCGTCCGCCTGATCACGGCACCGCCACTGAGCTGGCCGGGCGTCCGCCTGATCACGGCACCGCCACTGAGCTGGTCCGGGCGTCCGCCTGATCACGGCACCGCCACTGAGCTGGTCCGGGCGTCCGCCTGATCACGGCACCGCCACTGAGCTGGTCCGGGCGTCCGCCTGATCACGGCACCGCCACTGAGCTGGTCTGGGCGTCCGCCTGATCACGGCACCGCCACTGAGCTGGTCCGGGCGTCCGCCTGATCACCGCCACTGAGCTGGTCCGGGCGTCCGCCTGATCACGGCACCGCCACTGAGCTGGTCCGGGCGTCCGCCTGATCACGGCACCGCCACTGAGCTGGTCCGGGCGTCCGCCTGATCACGGCACCGCCACTGAGCTGGTCCGGGCGTCCGCCGAGTCCGGTCCAACCCGTCTGAAACAGGAGACAGGGCCAGTGGTAGTAGTGGTAATGGCAGTGGCACAGTGGCACGGTGTGACAAGACTGGTGGCGCGGCTGTGGCACGGTGTGGCAAGACTGGTTGGCTATTGGTTTTACGACACGTAGACCGCTGAGTCATATAGCGTCGCCAATCTCTCACGCCGATTGGTCGCGGGCGAAGAGTAGCGACAGGTGAGACTCGAACCCACAACCTTTCGATTGTGAGACGAGCATCTTACCCCTCGACCACTCATCCCCGACGTACCGGAACCATGACACACCGCCAGCTGCAGGAGTCACCACAGCCAGCTGCAGGAGTCACCATAGCCAGCTGCAGGAGTCACCATAACCAGCTGCAGGAGTCACCATAGCCAGCTGCAGGAGTCACCATAGCCAGCTGCAGGAGTCACCATAGCCAGCTGCAGGAGTCGCCATAGCCAGCTGCAGGAGTCGCCACAGCCAGCTGCAGGAGTCACCACACACCACCAGCCACAGGAGTCACCATAGCCAGCTGCAGGAGTCACCACACACCACCAGCTACAGGAGTCACCACACACCACCAGCCACAGGAGTCACCACAGCCAGCTGCAGGAGTCGCCACATACCGCCAGCTACAGGAGTCACCACAGCCAGCTGCAGGAGTCACCACACACCGCCAGCTACAGGAGTCACCACAGCCAGCTGCAGGAGTCGCCACATACCGCCAGCTACAGGAGTCACCACAGCCAGCTGCAGGAGTCGCCACATACCGCCAGCACACGAGTCACCACACACCGCCAGCTACAGGAGTCACCACACACCACCAGCCACAGGAGTCACCACAGCCAGCTGCAGGAGTCGCCACATACCGCCAGCTACAGGAGTCACCACAGCCAGCTGCAGGAGTCGCCACATACCGCCAGCTACAGGAGTCACCATAGCCAGCCACAGGAGTCACCACACACCACCAGCCACAGGAGTCACCACAGCCAGCTGCAGGAGTCGCCACATACCGCCAGCTACAGGAGTCACCATAGCCAGCTGCAGGAGTCACCATAGCCAGCTGCAGGAGTCACCACACACCGCCAGCTACAGGAGTCACCATAGCCAGCTGCAGGAGTCACCACAGCCAGCTGCAGGAGTCACCACACACCGCCAGCTACAGGAGTCACCACAGCCAGCTGCAGGAGTCGCCACATACCGCCAGCTACAGGAGTCACCACAGCCAGCTGCAGGAGTCACCACAGCCAGCTGCAGGAGTCACCATAGCCAGCTGCAGGAGTCGCCACAGCCAGCCACAGGAGTCACCACACACCGCCAGCCACAGGAGTCACCACACACCACCAGCCACAGGAGTCACCACACACCACCAGCCACAGGAGTCACCACACACCACCAGCCACAGGAGTCACCACACACCACCAGCCACAGGAGTCACCACACACCACCAGCCACAGGAGTCACCACACACCACCAGCCACAGGAGTCACCACCAGCCACAGGAGTCACCACACACCACCAGCCACAGGAGTCACCACACACCGCCAGCTACAGGAGTCACCACAGCCCGCCACAGGAGTCACCACCAGCCACACGAGTCACCACACACCGCCAGCCACAGGAGTCACCACACACCGCCAGCTATAGGAGTCACCGCACACCGCCAGCTACAGGAGTCACCATAGCCAGCCACAGGAGTCACCACACACCACCAGCCACAGGAGTCACCACACACCACCAGCCACAGGAGTCACCACACACCGCCAGCCACAGGAGTCACCACACACCACCAGCCACAGGAGTCACCACACACCACCAGCCACAGGAGTCACCACACACCACCAGCCACAGGAGTCACCATAGCCAGCTGCAGGAGTCGCCACACACCACCAGCCACAGGAGTCACCACACACCGCCAGCTACAGGAGTCACCACACACCGCCAGCTATAGGAGTCACCGCACACCGCCAGCTACAGGAGTCACCATAGCCAGCCACAGGAGTCACCACACACCACCAGCCACAGGAGTCACCACACACCGCCAGCCACAGGAGTCACCACACACCACCAGCCACAGGAGTCACCACACACCACCAGCCACAGGAGTCACCACACACCACCAGCCACAGGAGTCACCACACACCACCAGCCACAGGAGTCACCATAGCCAGCTGCAGGAGTCGCCACACACCACCAGCCACAGGAGTCACCACACACCACCAGCCACAGGAGTCACCACACACCACCAGCCACAGGAGTCACCACACACCACCAGCCACAGGAGTCACCACACACCACCAGCCACAGGAGTCACCACACACCACCAGCCACAGGAGTCACCACACACCACCAGCCACAGGAGTCACCACACACCGCCAGCCACAGGAGTCACCACCAGCCACAGGAGTCACCACACACCACCAGCCACAGGAGTCACCACACACCGCCAGCTACAGGAGTCACCACAGCCCGCCACAGGAGTCACCACCAGCCACACGAGTCACCACACACCGCCAGCCACAGGAGTCACCACACACCGCCAGCCACAGGAGTCACCGCACACCGCCAGCTACAGGAGTCACCATAGCCAGCCACAGGAGTCACCACACACCACCAGCCACAGGAGTCACCACACACCACCAGCCACAGGAGTCACCACACACCGCCAGCCACAGGAGTCACCACACACCACCAGCCACAGGAGTCACCACACACCACCAGCCACAGGAGTCACCACACACCACCAGCCACAGGAGTCACCACCAGCCACAGGAGTCACCACACACCACCAGCCACAGGAGTCACCACACACCACCAGCCACAGGAGTCACCACACACCACCAGCCACAGGAGTCACCATAGCCAGCCACAGGAGTCACCACACACCACCAGCCACAGGAGTCACCACACACCACCAGCCACAGGAGTCACCACACACCACCAGCCACAGGAGTCACCACACACCGCCAGCCACAGGAGTCACCACACACCACCAGCCACAGGAGTCACCACACACCACCAGCCACAGGAGTCACCACCAGCCACAGGAGTCACCACACACCACCAGCCACAGGAGTCACCATAGCCAGCCACAGGAGTCACCACACACCACCAGCCACAGGAGTCACCACACACCGCCAGCTACAGGAGTCACCACACACCGCCAGCTATAGGAGTCACCGCACACCGCCAGCTACAGGAGTCACCATAGCCAGCCACAGGAGTCACCACACACCACCAGCCACAGGAGTCACCACACACCACCAGCCACAGGAGTCGCCACATACCACCAGCCACAGGAGTCACCACACACCGCCAGCCACACGAGTCACCACACGAGTCACCACACACCACCAGCCACAGGAGTCACCACACACCGCCAGCCACAGGAGTCACCACACACCACCAGCCACAGGAGTCACCACACACCACCAGCCACAGGAGTCACCATGCCAGCCACAGGAGTCACCACACACCACCAGCCACAGGAGTCACCACACACCACCAGCCACAGGAGTCACCACCAGCCACAGGAGTCACCACACACCACCAGCCACAGGAGTCACCATAGCCAGCCACAGGAGTCACCACACACCGCCAGCCACAGGAGTCACCACACACCGCCAGCTACAGGAGTCACCACACACCGCCAGCTATAGGAGTCACCGCACACCGCCAGCTACAGGAGTCACCATAGCCAGCCACAGGAGTCACCACACACCACCAGCCACAGGAGTCACCACACACCACCAGCCACAGGAGTCACCACACACCACCAGCCACAGGAGTCACCACACACCACCAGCCACAGGAGTCACCATAGCCAGCTGCAGGAGTCGCCACACACCACCAGCCACAGGAGTCACCACACACCACCAGCCACAGGAGTCACCACACACCACCAGCCACAGGAGTCACCACACACCACCAGCCACAGGAGTCACCATAGCCAGCTGCAGGAGTCGCCATAGCCAGCTGCAGGAGTCACCACAGCCAGCTGCAGGAGTCGCCACACACCACCAGCCACAGGAGTCACCACAGCCAGCCACAGGAGTCACCACCAGCCACAGGAGTCACCACACACCGCCAGCTATAGGAGTCACCGCACATCATCAGCCACAGCCTGGTGTTTGGCGACGTGTCACCAAACACCAGCCGCTCCCGATCTCGACTTACTTGGACTGAGACGTTTGGCTGCCAGTCGATTCTGAAATTCGGCCTTTCGCCCGTGTCACTCGGCCAGTACACTCGTCCTCCACCGGCTCGGTCTTCTCCCGCACCGGCTCCGGCTTCACCGCCGCCTCGGCGTCGGTCCGAGCGGACGGTGTGCGGGCGGCGGCAGGCTCGTTCGCCGCCAGCTCGTCGTCGCTGATGCCCATCATTTCGGCCAGCGCGTCCTCGACGTCGCACTGCACGGCGGCCGGCATGTTCGCCTGCACCTCCACCATCACCGTCCGCTTGGTGTACGTCTTGACTGACGGTGGCGACCCGCCGCCGACCGCAGACGCCTTCCCGGCCGGCGCCTTCCGTCGGGTCTTGGCTGTCGCTCCGTCCGGCCTACCCGCACACCGCCTTTTCCTCTTGCTATTCTTGTCTTCTAAGCGTTGCTTCTTCCCACCAGTGCTTCCGACGGCTTCGCTTCGCTTCGGCTTTGCCCTCTGTAAGAGGATTTTGTTAAAAATTAGTACAACGTTAAACGTTACTCGAGGAAAAACGATCCATATTCAATAAAAAGTTAATCCAATAAAAATCATCCCTTGTCTAGCCAAATATAGTCAAACGGCATGGCCGTGCCTGCGATGGTCATGGCACACCTAGCTGCCGATGGCGTATCACAAACTGGGCTTATTATACAACTGCATAGACATCATCAGGTGGAAAACATGGGCCCAGTGAGGTACGCCAGAAATGCGGCAGTTCGGTGTTAGGCAGCGAGAGGTGTTCTCACCAACCAGCTCGAAATTAATCAGCGCACTGACAACGTTGCCCTTTGTGAAAACGATATACTTCCGCCGTGAATACTCCGGCGGGACCCTTGGCACATGTAGTCTGACACCTGTCCATGTGACCTGGCACCTGTCCATGTGACCTGACACCTGTCCATGTGACCTGACACCTGTCCATGTGACCTGGCACCTGTCGCCAGACCCGCATGACCTCATCAACCGACCCGAGACTACCCTGACCTGACCTGACCCAAAACTGTGATGCCCTACTGACCGGGACTGGCGCCATGTCATCGGGCGACCAGGCTCGTGGAGCCCTGGAGCGACGTCCACTGGACGTCCTCTTCACCTCCGGCTCCGGCTCCAGCTGCTTCACCGCCAGCTTCGGCTCCTTGTCCTCTTCAGAGTCGTCCTCCGCGGCACTGTCTGCTGCCAACACCCTCGTCTTCCTCTTCTTCGGCGACGGACACTTCGCGATGTCATGGTCACCGTTCGAAGATATTTTACTTGAGGTTTCCTCTGATTTGATGTTTTCGTCCCAGTTCTCACGCTTCACTTGCAAAAGTGGATCTTTACCGTCTGGCAATTTGTCCTCAATTGTCAATTCCAAATGATCCTTCGCCTGCTTCGAAGGAGTTTTATCTCCGTTTTGTACTTCTTCCGCTTCCACCTTTTCTGCTGTTCTTTCTTCCTGGGTTGTACTGTTCGTCAACCTGGCTTCTGCCACCTCGCCCTGTTCCTGGTGACTACGCTCCTTCTGCGTCAATGTCTTCGGCTTCCGCGGCCCTGCAGAACAACACAACACACGTCATTCACCGCACACACCCGCTCGGCGGTCAGCTACGGCGGTCAGCTACGGCGGGATACATCAGGAGAAGAACAATGGGCTCATTTACGACGCACTCAACTGCCAGGCCACACAGAGTCGCCGAACGCTCACGCCGATTGGTCGCGGGTCGACTCGGTAATCCCGCCGGCTGTGGGATTTGAACCAGGAGCCTGCGACCAAAAGTCGAATGCCCTACCGACTGAGCCACCGCGACCCCTGGATGCACAATGGTAATAAGCGCACGGTTAGCTAGGCACACGGCTGACTAGACACATATAGAACTAAACAACGATAAACAGACACATGGACAACACTATGGCCATGGGCAAATAGCCGAATGGACAACTATGCATACGGGCAACTTAACACACGAATAGCTACACACATGGATAACTATTCACCCGGATGATTGGAAGCATGATAACTAGATGGGCATATAGATAACTGGACACATGGGTAGACTAATCGAAAGGTAAGCAAACTGACCAAATTTCCGCCAACATTTCTGCAACGAATTTGGTCGTTTTAGAGATCTATGGTGAGGAGCTAGCAGTCATGGGCTTGATCATCTTAACAGAGCAAAAGGTAAGTAAAAACTAGGTGAGCCAAATGCACTTAATATTTTTCCACCAGGACATAAATCCAGTCAGTAATTGGGTAAAATATTGTTGCCAGACCATATTCCGCTATTGCACCTTCGTCGGACTATTTCCTGAGAGGTCTCGCAATTCAATTTCCCATAGTCAAAGCAGGCAAGCGTGTTCACTCCCAGCTGACGTCACTACCAACTGCAAATTAAGTGCCACTGGTACAGATGGCAGCGAGGGAATTGCACGCGACTCGCCCAAGCCGAGCATGCATCCACATAGTCTCCTCGGTATGAGGAACCGTACAAAGAACCCCCCTCTCCCCACACAGCGCGAACCAGGCGTGCATCGCCCACTGAAAATTAATCCCCACTTTAATCTCCCAAGAGATATACATCTCCATCGTGAACACCCATCTCCACACTGGACATCCACCACACACGGAGCGTGCGCACCCAATGCACAAACATCTCCACCGAACACGCAAATTATGAATTGAACGACGGATGTTTTCGTCGTTCAATTCATGTCCCCTGAATTCCTGAGGTGCAACAAACAGTGCACCAGGTGGGGGTGGGGGGGGGGGGGAGACAAGCAGTCACCGGGTACATGATGATGAACGAACACTTGAGACACTCACCATTTGAGGTGCGAATGCTTTCAGGAATCGTAGCCACAGTATGATGGATCCAGCAGCGCTTTATAGCATTGCACAGGGTTCTCAAATTCCTGCAGCTAGGTGCAAATTGGGACATAACACAGTGTTTCTTATATCGCTTCCGATATCTTTTCTACCTACTTATGCCAAGCTACTTGTAACTTATGTGCATGTTTGAGGATGGGATCATGCAGGGTGTATCCAGTCGTTGGTTGGTTATTGGTTTTTACGACACGTCGACCGTTGAGTCATATAGCGTCGCCAATGTCTCACGCCGATTGGTCGCCGGCGAAGGTATCCAGTCGTTCTTAGCTGAAGACATTGCATCCCAAAAATGCTTGCCTATGTTTTTCATTCACACATGGAAATAGTTCAACCAAACTCAACAGTTTTAGTTGAGATTCAACATTTCATATGGCCCAAAATATAGATCTACGAACCTCCATTTTACATTTTCCCCTCCTCTCTGGATTTTTCTCTTACATCGGATTGTAAGTCAAAAGTTATTTGAAAACAGTGGTACCGCACGAGCCATGAAATGAGTTAACCGCCACGTTGTATAACTGCGTGTTCACTGGCGGCATGCACCAATTCATTCTACGCTGAGCGTCAGATATCAACAAAATGCTAAATTATTCCAATCGAAGATGTCCGCCAAATGTACGGTTGCACAGACACAATGTACTTACGTCTGTGCAATGCTATCGTTCAAGGAACTCACGCTAGCTGCATTTTATGCATCATAAATCTCTAGATACCATAGATGCCGGGCAGAGAAAGATGCACATAAAAGGCAAGTATTGACACATGCTGAAAACTTTTCCTGTTCCTGTTGCAGCCAAACTTTCGAACTTGAACACACCGATGCCGGCGGCTCCGCTGACGCCTGAAAGACGGACCCACGTGGGACACGTGTCTGGAGCGACTCACGGCCAGCTCTGCGCCTCGCTGCCGGCGCGGCGCCGTCGGAGGGTGCCGGCGGTGAGCCGATGTCGCCGACGGCCGCCTCGTCGGCCGCGTCAGGCGGCAGCTCCGGCAGCTCCTCTCCGTTGTGAAGGGCCACGATGTTACGCAAGTGGTCGATGGCCGACTGTAGCACAGACAACACGCCACTGACAACACAACACAACACAACACAACACAGACAACAAACCACTGACAACACAGCACAGACAACACACCACTGACAACACAACACAACACAACACAACACAGCACAGCACATACACCAAACACGTCAGTGACAGCTCAGCACAGACAACACAACACAGCACAGACAACACAACACAACACAACACAACACAACACAACACAGCACAGCACACCAAACAGGTCAGTGACAGCTCAGCACAGACAACACACCACTGGCAGCACAACACAACACAGGCAACACAACACAGCACAGCACACCAAACACGTCAGTGACAGCTCAGCACAGACAACACACCACTGACAGCACAACACAACACAGGCAACAAACCACTGACAACACTACACTACACAACACAACACAACACAAACAACACAGTACGCACAACACGTCAGTGACAGCTCAGCATAGATAACACACCACGGGCAACACAACACAACACACTACTGACAACACAAAACAAAACAACACATAAAACACAACACAACACAACACAACACAGCACAGACAACACACCAATGACAACACAACACAGGTAACACACCACTGACAGCACAACACAAGCAATACACCACGCCACTGACACAAACAATACAACACAGATAACACGTCACTACCAACGCAACACAGACAACACACCACTTACAACACAACACAACACAGACAACATAGTATGCCACTGACAACACAACACAGACAACGCGCCATGCCACTGACAATACAACACAGACAGCAAGCCAATGACAGCACCACACAGACAACACGCCACTGACGCTTCACACGGCCAAGACAACGGCTCCGGGAGCCACAGCCGCCACTGACAACACAACACACCCGAAACAGCGTGCTTACTCATCGAGCCGATGAACCACAGTCGGTGACTTTTGGGAGCATGAGGTGTACTGCAGATAATCGCATGTAAATTAGCTTTTACCGCGGCTGTAAGGTACACGACGTTCGATAAGACGAACAAGAAACACAGCACGAGGACGCAGGAAGCTGAATATAACATACGACTGGTGAGGTCGACAACTCTAAAAGACATGCCGCAACAACGCCATTACTTTATCATACAATAGGGGAACATTAAAACTAATATTGTATTACATTCGTGAACACAAAAAACCTTCCCTGCTGCATACCATGAAACGGCACAATTACTGTACATGTATCAGACAGCCACCGCGAAGAAATCAATATTAACCCGCAAAGGAGCATAATCTCACTGGCAATGGTCACGTGTAACCAGCAAGCGTCAGGTGTGCGGCGCAGCTAGCAGTTGCCGGCACGGCTGGGGGTGGTGAACGCTCGTGATGTACCATCTGACGTCATCAACAGTCGCTGTAAGACCCTCCCCCGCCGAGCACTCGGCGCGTCCTCTGACGTGGGTGGGGGTGGGGGTCTCACTGACTTGCCGCAGGACATAGAGGAGTGGGTGGAGGAAGATGCCGCTGACCTGCCGCAGGACATAGAGGTATGGGTGTGAGTGGGGTGGGGTGCCATTGACTTGCTGCAGTACACAGAGGTGTGGGTGTTAGTGGGGGTGGAGTGCCGCTGACCTGCTGCAAGACATAAACAGGTGTGGGCGGGAGGAGGAGGTGCCACTGTCCTGCCGTAGGACATACAGAGGTGTGGGTGGGGGTGGTGTGCTGCTGACCTGCCATAAGACATGCAGACGTACGGGTGTAGGTTGGGGGGGGGAGGTGCCGCTGACCTGCCGCAGTACACAGAGGTGTGGGTGTGGGTGTGGGTGGGTGTGGGCGGCGTGCCCCCGCTAACCTGGCCGCAGCGGGCCGCGCGGGTCCGTCTGATTGATTAGCGTCCGGCAGGGCATGCAGACGCCGTCGGTCGTCTCGACGGTGATGGGCCGGCCCAGTCGAGCGGTCAGCACGTCCAGCAGCGGCCGGCCAGAGTGGCGCGCGCGGCCCGCCACCAGCGCCGTCAGACCCGAACAGGTGGGCGGCTCGCCGCACACGGCACACAGGCCGGAGGCGGGCAGCGCCGGAGCGGCCGCCGCCGCCGGCACGGGCACCACGGGCTCGGTGCGGCCGGCCGCCTCGTCGCCGGCCACCGGCTCGGCAGGCAGCTGACGACCGGCCGCCGCCTCCGCCGCCTGCTGCACGCTGTCGGTACCGGCCGGCTCCTGCTCCTGCTCCTGCCTCTGCTCCGGCTCCGGTGACGCGGCACTCTGCCACAGACGGAGAAAGCGTCACGCACTCGGGTGTACCGACCGGACGAGCCACTCCGCTGCCCGCCTCGTCAGCACGACTCACTCCGTCTAATCAACTGAGGACGCCCAAACCAAACGGTCACCGCGCGGGGAAGACACGACCTCCTGTGGGGGGGGGCCACGCCGCCCTGACATCGGTGGGCTGTTGGGCTTAGCCTGAGTCCTGGTGTTGGTGGTGGTGGGCAGGTGTAACTGCCAAGGAACTCCGTTGTCTTGTGTTGTCATTGAAGAATAAACTGACTGGTTGGTGTGTGCGTTCGGTATGGCGTCTGCACTGTTCGTTCCGGGCCGGCACGAGCTACGGTACCACACTGTCACGGTACTGCACTATTACGGTACTCCACTGCCGCGGTATTCCTTTCTGTAACAGAGTTCCTATAAATTATACTTTTGGCTGTCCCGTAACTGTAAATGATGTGACCCCGTAAGTCAGCATACCGTAAATGTAACGCCCCACGGGCCGCAGCCAGCCGGCTGCTCGCCGACGGCCGTGTCGCCGCGGAGACCGGACGTGGGTCCACAGTCCATTACCGGGCAACGCCCCGGCACACGTGACGTGTACTGTGCGGAGCCGGGCGGAGCTCGCCCGCCGCCGGCCGCGCCCGAGGGAGACGTCGCTGGACCTTTGAATCGCACGGACCTATGTCGGCCGCTCCCACGCCCGCTACATTTCCACCTAATTTCGGCCTCTAAATTCATCTGAAAGGCAGTATCACGGCTTTCCATCGCAAAGGAACATTTTGTACTGGCGTTTAAGTGTCTCAGATATTCGTTCATACCCCGCGGTACAATACGGACAGCACTGAGGACTTTGGTGCTTTTACAACCGGGGTATCGCGAACGTGAGGTCATAGACTATTACGTAGCCGACATAGGAACTTTCCTACATTTCATTATTTGGGTTTAAGGGCGCGCCGACTAGTGTCATTTAGCGACCATAGTGGCAAGGTCCTTCACTGTCACGATACTCCACTACCACGGTACTACACTGCCACGGTACTACACCTCCACCGCATTCCACTACCACGGTACTACACCACGATACTCCACTGTTACGGTACTCCACTGCCACGGTACTCCACTACCACATTACTACACTACCACGGTACTACACTGCCACGGTACTACACTACCACGATACTCCACTACCACGGTACTCCACTACCACGGTACTCCACTGCCACCGTACTTCACTAGCACGATACCCCACTACCACGGTACTCCACTACCACGTTACTACACTACCACGGTACTACACTGCCACGGTACTACACTGCCACCGTACTTCACTAGCACGATACCCCACTACCACGGTACTCCACTACCACGGTACTCCACTACCACGGTACTCCACTACCACGGTACTCCACTACCACGGTACTCCACTGCCACCGTACTTCACTAGCACGATACCCCACTACCACGGTACTCCACTACCACGGTACTCCACTGCCACGGTACTCCACTGCCACGGTACTCCACTACCACGGTACTCCACTACCACGGTACTACAACAATACCACGATACTCCGCTGCCACGATACTCCACTGCCACGGTACTACACTACCACGGTACTCCAGTGCGGCTCCCAGCAGACCAGTACCTGGCGCACCTGCTAACGCTAAACATGCGACAGTCGGGGGTGCAACCTTAACCTTGACCTTGACCGTCGGCCAGCATCGACCGGACGGAATGGGTGTTATTCGGTTGGGCGGTCGGTAGGTCGGAGGCACGCCTGACGAGGTGGGGTAATTCCCGCTTGTCTGAGAGCACTGGCACCATCTACCAACGGGCATGCGATGCGCCAGGTGCGAGTGTCAGGTGGAGAGTATGCGATTTTCGCATGAAACACGGGCATCAAGGATTCCACATGAATTGATTCATCTTGATGTATTAACGTCGTTTGCCCCAAGGAAGCTTCCCGAAGACCAAGATGCGAGATATTCATGACTACATGACCACATAATATACATGCCCACCATGCAGTTACCATGCAGGCCACACGAACCATACCTTTAAATTTTCTTCTTAAAACTTTGGCTTCATTTGACTTCGAGCGACCTGATGTACGTGCACAAGTTCTTCGTATGTGCATCTACTGTACTGGCGATATCACACAACTTCGCCAAGATCTTCCGAATACTTCGGGGATATTAGTTGCTGGTTCAGTTATATCGTGAGATCTATGCCGCCAACAATTCAACTTGTTTGACCCAAGTTAATAGAACTCTGCTAGATTCACGTTTGTCACCCAGGTGATTTCCGTACCAAACGTCGTTCGGACCGACCCAATATGCCCCCGATATAAATTAGTCAGTTATTGGGTTTTCAGATCCTGAATAAAAAGGTGAAGGTCAAAACGTGCCCTCCGCGCCAGGTGGCGGGCTCATGCCGCCGGGCGTATTTGGCGCGTGACAGCGACGACCTCCATAATCACCATCCAGACCACCGGCCGTTTGGTGCCGATTCGGCGCAAAACAACTGCCGCGGCGAAGGCTGCAGTAACGTGATGGAACGCACCAGACAAAGCATGTCATCGGACACAACGCCAACGGCCTCAATTCCCAGCATTGACGGACTGCCGACTTCCCCGACGCACCACCAGTGGCGTCGGCCACCCGGTAAAGATCTTCGACTCAACAACAGGCAGGCATTCCCGCACTGTCGGAGCTCCTCGTTCCCATCTCTGGAAACTGGCCGTCGGACATAGATAGCCGACAATAATCCACCATGGATGAGCCACCACCGCCCGGAGGGGTGCGGGACGCCCTGACCCTGCCTCTGACAGCAGGCCGCCCGAAATAGACAGCCGTCGCCAATCCACCATGGATAAGCCACCACCGCCCGGAGGGGTGCGGGACGCCTCACCTGCACCGCCTCGGCTGTCACCTGGCGGATCACAATGTGCTGCTGATGCGTCGGCTGCGATATCCGCTCCGGTATTTCCTCCGACAGCGGCCCTGACAATTGCTCTGACATCTGGTCTGTTCCTCGTTCTGGCACCGACTCTATCACGTCGTCTGATATCTGCTCTGGCATTCCTTCGGGTGCTGGCTCTGCCATCTGATCCGGCATTGGCTGTGGTGTCTCTTTCTGTTGATGGTCCGGCTGTTCCGGCTGTTCTGTTTGGCTCATCAGCTGGTCCATCGCCTCGTGTACCGAGAGCTCATGTCCACCTGACGGGAACACAGGCGGGAACATTCATCACACATAGCCAGAACACACAGAGCTCGTGTCCACCTGACTGGACCACGCATCACATATAGCCAGAACACACAGAGCTTGTGTCCACCTGACTGGACCACACATCACACAGAGCCAGAACACACAGAGCTTGTGTCCACCTGACTGGACCACGCATCACACAGAGCCAGAACACACAGAGCTTGTGTCCACCTGAATGGACCACGCATCACACATAGCCAGAACACACAGAGCTTGTGTCCACCTGACTGGACCACGCATCACACAGAGCCAGAACACACAGAGCTTGTGTCCACCTGACTGGACCACGCATCACACAGAGCCAGAACACACAGAGCTTGTGTCCACCTGACTGGAACACACATCACACAGAGACAAAACGAACTTGGGTATTTTAAAATGAAGTGTAACACAATTAACCTTCTGCTCACATGGACTTTCTGCCTTCCGCATCAAGATCTCGCCTTCATGGGCGAGTGGTCGCTCAATGCCAAGCCGAAACTCTCCTGTTACAATGCTTCGTCGTGCCAGACAATATAATCACGTGTATGGATTAGTAGTTGTGACGTCATAACATCGCAACAACTGGAGCAAACAACTGTCCACACATTCACTGGTGATAGTAGTTTCAACAGCAAACGTCTTCCCTGGGTATTTATACAGCACGTTACCCAAACCACACAAGTGTAAGCCGTTCGACACCGCACACGCCGGAAGTTCAAGTTCTTGTTCAACTACAAACAACTTCTTCAGCCACACAAAACAAATCCGGGAAACCAGCACAACAGTCTGGCTGAAAAAGAGCACCAGTGAAAACACCTAACTGCATTGTGTGGCGTCGGCGCATAACAACGAAGAAGGCGCAATGCATGTTTTCAAGAGCAAACCATGCCCTCTCACCAGTCCGACAAGGCTCCTGATGGCCACGCGTGTTAGTGGACTTTATCACCGACGGTGTGTGACATGTCGCTGGAAGTCAGTGCCGATGGTGTGCGATATGTCACTGGACATAGCGCGATGGTGTGGATCACTGGACGTCAGCGCCGATGGGTGGTGTCACTGGACATCAGCGCCGATGGTTGTGATGTCACTGGACATCAGCGCCGATGGTGTGTGATATGTCACTGGACATCAGTGCCGATGGTGTGTGATGTCACTGGACATCAGTGCCGATGGTGTGTGATGTCACTGGACATCAGTGCCGATGGTCTGTGATGTCACTGGACATCAGTGCCGATGGTGTACGACACGTCACTGGACGTCAGTGCCGATGGTGTGCGACATGTGGACATCCGATGTGGATGGAATGTCACTGGACATCAGTGCCGATGGTGTGTGATGTCACTGGACATCAGTGCCGATGGTCTGTGATGTCACTGGACATCAGTGCCGATGGTGTACGACACGTCACTGGACGTCAGTGCCGATGGTGTGCGACATGTTAATGGACATGAGCGCCGATGGTGTGCGACACGTCACTAGACATGAGCGCCGATGGTGTGCGACACGTCAAATAGCGCCGATGGTGTGGAATATGGACATAGCGCCGATGGTGTGCGACACGTCACTAGACATGAGCGCCGATGGTGTGCGACACGTCACTAGACATGAGCGCCGATGGTGTGCGACACGTCACTGGACGTCAGCGCCGATGGTGTGCGACATGTTAATGGACATGAGCGCCGATGGTGTGCGACACGTCACTAGACATGAGCGCCGATGGTGTGCGACACGTCACTAGACATGAGCGCCGATGGTGTGCGACACGTCACTAGACATCAGCGCCGATGGTGTGCGACACGTCACTAGACATCAGCGCCGATGGTGTGCGACACGTCACTGGACGTCGGCGCCGATGGTGTGCGACACGTCACTGGACGTCGGCGCCGATGGTGTGCGACACGTCACTGGACGTCGGCGCCGATGGTGTGCGACAAGCTAACTTTCCCTGTCGGTTTGAAGGCGCACTCGACTCCTGTCTGGCTGTCGAGGCTTCAGGGCTCGCTAGCCGTGATGCAGCATGGGTCCTACTGTCCTCCGGCTGGCTGTTCGCACCGCCTGAGCGGTCATTCATGGACACACCGACAGTCTGTGATCAGACCAATCGCCACGTACGTGTCAGATGGCAGCTCAACACCACCTGGTTGGGCTGCCATCTGGCCGCCCAATACACATACATACATACATACACACACACACACACACATATATATATATATATATATATATATATATATATATATATATATATATATATATATATATATACATATATATATATATATATATATATATATATATATATATATATATATACATACATATACATACATATATACATACATATATATATATATATATATATATATATATATATATATATATATATATATATATATATGTATTGGTACACAATGTGAGACTTACCAGTGTGGTTGGTCGATATGTAATGCACACTGCCGTCCTCGTTGGTGACCTGTATGAGTCGTATGACCCCGTCGGGGCCTGCGGCTTCTTCGGGCACCTGCAGCACCACCTGACTGCCGTCCTCCTCCTCCAGCACCAGCTCCTGACCGGAGCTGCCCTCCGGCACCTGGCGAGAGCCCAGTCAATGAGAACAACCCGGTGCCCACCGCACTACCGCCACCCGGGGCCCGCCACACTACCACCACCCGGGGCCCACACACTACCACCACCCGGTGCCGGCCACACTACCGCCACCCGGTGCCCACCACACTACCACCACCCGAGGCCCACCACACTATCGCCACCCGGGGACCGCCACACTACCGTCACCCGGTGCCGGCAACACTAACGCCACCCGGGGCCCGCCACACTACCGCCACCCGGGGCCCGCCACACTACCACCACCCGGGGCCCACCACACTACTACCACCCGGTGCCCGCCACACTATCGCCACTCGGGGCCCCCCACACTACCACCACCCTGTGCCCGCCACACTATCGCCACCCGGGGACCGCCACACTACCGCCATCCGGTGCCCACTACACTACCACAACCTGGGGCCCACCACACTACCACCATCCGGTGCCCACCACACTACCACAACCTGGGGCCCACCACACTACCACCACCTGGGGAACGCCACACTATCATCACCCAGTGCCCGCCACACTACCACCACCCGGGGCCCGCCACACTACCACCACCCAGGGCCCGCCACACTACCACCACCCGGGGCCCACCACACTACCACCACCTGGGGAACGCCACACTACCATCACCCAGGGCCCATCACACCACCACCACCACCACCCAGGGCCCACCACACTACCACCACCCGGGGCCCGCCACACTACCACCACCCAGGGCCCGCCACACTATCGCCACCCGGGGCCCGCCACACTACCACCACCCGGTGTCCGCCACAGTACCTTCACCCGGGGCCTGTCACACACCACGGCTACGCCACAGTACCACCACCCGGTGTCCGCCACACTACCATCACCCGGGGCCTGTCACACACCACGGCTACGCCACAGTACCACCACCCGGGGCCTGTCACACACCACGGCTACGCCACACTACCGCCACCCGGTGCCCACCACACTACCACCACCCGAGGCCCACCACACTATCGCCACCCGGGGACCGCCACACTACCGTCACCCGGTGCCGGCAACACTAACGCCACCCGGGGCCCGCCACACTATCGCCACCCGGGGCCCGCCACACTACCACCACCCGGGGCCCACCACACTACTACCACCCGGTGCCCGCCACACTATCGCCACTCGGGGCCCCCCACACTACCACCACCCTGTGCCCGCCACACTATCGCCACCCGGGGACCGCCACACTACCGCCATCCGGTGCCCACCACACTACCACAACCTGGGGCCCACCACACTACCACCATCCGGTGCCCACCACACTACCACAACCTGGGGCCCACCACACTACCACCACCTGGGGAACGCCACACTATCATCACCCAGTGCCCGCCACACTACCACCACCCGGGGCCCGCCACACTACCACCACCCAGGGCCCGCCACACTACCACCACCCGGGGCCCGCCACACTACCACCACCCGGGGCCCACCACACTACCACCACCTGGGGAACGCCACACTACCATCACCCAGGGCCCATCACACCACCACCACCACCACCCAGGGCCCACCACACTACCACCACCCGGGGCCCGCCACACTACCACCACCCAGGGCCCGCCACACTATCGCCACCCGGGGCCCGCCACACTACCACCACCCGGTGTCCGCCACAGTACCTTCACCCGGGGCCTGTCACACACCACGGCTACGCCACAGTACCACCACCCGGGGCCCGCCACACTACCATCACCCGGGGCCCACCACAGTACCACCACCCGGGGCCCGTCACACTACCACCACCCGGGGCCCGCCACACTACCATCACCCGGGGCCTGTCACACACCACGGCTACGCCACCAACGCCAAATGGTGCCCCAATGTCGCATGGCAGATGGCTCGTAAAACGAACAGATGGTCTTTGACACGACTACCAGCTGCGTGACCTCGTTCAAAACGTCTGAGGGCGACGGCCAAGTCAGTCAGCAGGGGATGACGTGACACGCAGTTGCGGTGTGGTGCAGCGGCCCAATTGCCACTGAGCAGATTGTTGGGACAGAGCATGATCGGTGATCGGAGCAGATTGTAGGGACAGAGCATGATCGGTGATCGGAGCAGATTTGTGGGGCAGGCTGATCAGTGATCGGAGCAGATTGTTGGGACAGAGCATGATCAGTGATCGGAGCAGATTGTTGGGACAGAGCATGATCGGTGATCGGAGCAGATTTGTGGGACAGAGCATGATCGGTGATCAGAGCAGATTGTTGGGACAGAGCATGATCGGTGATCGGAGCACATTTGCGGGGCCGTTCGCGACGGCTACGGCACCGTGAACCACATCGCTGGTCCCCTTACCTGAAGCATCATCTGCTGACCGTCCGCGCCCTGCAGTATCAGCTGCTGGGAGCCTTCCTCGATCACCATCTCATCGACGCCCTCTTGAAGGACCAGCTGCTGGTCGTCATGCTGCAGTATCAGCTGGTGAGCGCCCTCCTGCAGCACCAGCTGCTGCACTCCGTCCTCGAGCACCAGCTGTTGAGAGCCTTGCTGCAGCACCAGCTGGTGGGTAGCGTGCTGCAGGTGCTGCTGACGGGCGTCGCGCTGGTGGTCCACCAGCGTCGCCGTCCGGCTGTGGCCGAGCTGGTGTAGCGCCGCAGCCCCTGCGCCGGCCGCTGCCGTGGTCTCGTCCGCCACCTGTGGTAGACACAGCCACAGGCATCAGCAGTGTCACACCTGACGGTAAACACAGCCACAGGCATCAGCAGTGTCACACCTGACGGTAAACACAGCCACAGGCATCAGCAGTGTCACACCTGATGGTAAACACAGCCACAGGCATCAGCACAGTGTCACACCTGACGGTAAACACAGCCACAGGCATCAGTACAGTGTCACACCTGATGGTAAACACAGCCACAGGCATCAGTACAGTGTCACACCTGATGGTAAACACAGCCACAGGCATCAGCAATGTCACACCTGACGGTAAACACAGCCACAGGCATCAGTACAGTGTCACACCTGATGGTAAACACAGCCACAGGCATCAGTACAGCGCTGCATACTGATGGTAAACACAGCCACAGGCATCAGCAGTGTCACACCTGATGGTAAACACAGCCACAGGCATCAGCACAGTGTCACACCTGATGGTAAACACAGCCACAGGCATCAGTACAGCGCTGCATACTGATGGTAAACACAGCCACAGGCATCAGCAGTGTCACACCTGATGGTAAACACAGCCACAGGCATCAGTACAGTGTAACACCTGATGGTAAACACAGCCACAGGCATCAGTACAGCGCTGCATACTGATGGTAAACACAGCCACAGGCATCAGCACAGTGTCACACCTGACGGTAAACACAGCCACAGGCATCAGCAGTGTCACACCTGATGGTAAACACAGCCACAGGCATCAGTACAGTGTCACACCTGACGGTAAACACAGCCACAGGCATCAGTACAGCACTGCATACTGATGGTAAACACAGCCACAGGCATCAGCAGTGTCACACCTGATGGTAAACACAGCCACAGGCATCAGCAGTGTCACACCTGACGGTAAACACAGCCACAGGCATCAGCAGTGTCACACCTGACGGTAAACACAGCCACAGGCATCAGTAGTGTCACACCTGACGGTAAACACAGCCACAGGCATCAGCAGTGTCACACCTGATGGTAAACACAGCCACAGGCATCAGTACAGTGTCACACCTGACAGTAAACACAGCCACAGGCATCAGTACAGCGCTGCATACTGATGGTAAACACAGCCACAGGCATCAGCAGTGTCACACCTGACGGTAAACACAGCCACAGGTATCAGCACAGTGTCACACCTGACGGCGCCACACAGTGCCACACCATGTACAGTGCCATACCACACACATTCGGGGTTTGAACCATGCACAATTGTGCAAGTTTGGGATTTTGAGACATTCGTGAATTTTAATGAAATAAGTATTTTGAATCATCCTCGGTTTTACAGCAGCTTCTGAAATAGAGGTCACACAACATCAGGATCACAGGATGCTGGGAGAGTTCGATTCACCCACTCCAAAGATGTGTTGTATCATGTGGTTACTTGAGGTACTCAGGGATTGAAACAATGGATAGAATTTGGGATATGGAGGATTTGTGGATTTTGAGGTGCTGACAGTCTAAATTGTCCTGGACAAAATTTATCAGACAAGTCCCTGATCACCAATGCCAGCTTTCAAGCCTGCACAGCATAACGACCCACCTGGTGCATGGCCTGACCACCTGTCTGGTACAGCACCTGAGTGCCTGCCTGGTACAGCACTCGACCATCCACCTGGTGCAGCACCTGACCATATGCCTAGTACAACACCTGGCCCACCACCTGGACACTAGCCTGGTACAGCACCTGACTACTTGCCCAATCACGCACCTGGTGCAACACTTGACCATCTGTCTGGTACAGCACCTGACTACCTGCCTAATCACGTGCATGGTACACCGCCTGACCCCCTGCCTGACCAGGTCCCTAGCACATCACCTGGCCACCCACCTAATACACCACCTGGACACCAGCCTGGTACAGCACCTGACTACCTGCCTAATCACGTGCATGGTACACCGCCTGACCCCCTGCCTGACCAGGCCCTTAGCACATCACCTGGCCACCCACCTAATACACCACCTGGACACCAGCCTGGTACAGCACCTGACTACCTGCCTAATCACGTGCATGGTACACCGCCTGACCCCCTGCCTGACCAGGCCCCTAGCACATCACCTGGCCACCCACCTAATACACCACCTGGACACCAGCCTGGTACAGCACCTGACTACCTGCCTAATCACGTGCATGGTACACCGCCTGACCCCCTGCCTGACCAGGTCCCTAGCACATCACCTGGCCACCCACCTAATACACCACCTGGACACCAGCCTGGTACAGCACCTGACTACCTGCCTAATCACGCACCTGGTGCAACACCTGACCACCTGCCTGACCAGGCGCCTGACACATCACCTGACCACCCACCTGGTACAGCAGCTGGTGTCCGTCTGCGCCGGCAGAGGCAGCGGCCACCTGCAGCACCACCTGGCCACCTGCGGCGGCGTCCACCGGCAGGTGGTGAAGACCAGCGCCGGGGGCAGGTGCAGCCACACGGCCGGAGGTGGACACCGGCGTGGTCTCAACCGAGCCGGGCGTCTGGCGAACACAGCACACTTATCACGACAGAGATGGCGAGAGATGGCGAGAAATAGAGACCGAGAAGAGATAGGAATATAAATAGAGATAGGGGTTGAGGTAGACAGACAGAGAGCGAGTGAAAGAGAGGAACAGAGAGAGACAGAGACAGAGAAACAGAAACAGAGACAGAGGCATAGACAGAGACAAAGGCAGAGACAGAGATGGAGAGAGTTGGAAAGAGTTAGAGAGGAAGTTATAGAGTTAGAAGAACTGGGACAGGCGAAGGCAAGGGCGATGACAAGGGAGATGACAATGAAAAGAGGGAGATGGAAGGAAGAGAGAAACGGCAAGAAACCGAGGGAGTAGACAAGAAAAAGATGGCGAGGGAGAGTCGCCGCACAGCAGCAGGAACAGCGAGAGCGGAGCTCACCTGAACATGGCCGAGGCCGCCCTTGACCACGAGCCGAACGCCGTGCTGTGGGCGGCGGCCGCGCTGCGTCGACGGCCGACTCGGCGGCGTGGCACCGGGCTCCGGCACGTCCTCAAAACAGCCCAGCCACGCGTTGTACCGCTGGTACGCTGCACCTGTGGAGTACGTGACGTGGTAGGTGGACATCAGCACCAGCAGGGCGGTACCAGGCCAGACTAGCAGTGCCTGTGTATGTGACCTGGTATGTGGGCATCAGCACCAGTAGGGTGGTACCGGGCCAGACTAGCGGTACCTGTGGTGTACGTGACCTGATAGGTGGGTATCAGCGCCAACAGAGCGGTACCAGGCCAGACTAGCGGTACCTGTGGTGTACGTGACCTGGTAGGTGGGTATCAGCACCAACAGGGCTGTGCCAGACCAGACTAGCGGTACCTGTGGTGTACGTGACCTGGTAGGTGAGCATCAGCACCAGCAGGGCGGTACCAGGCCAGACTAGCAGCACCTGTGGTGTACGTATCCACATCCATCAAGAACATATATGAAATTTTTGATGAAGGAATAAAAATGCTCTCAGGTGTCATGGTTGGTGAACATTCGACAAGTAGCTATGGAAGGGACATGCAGAGTTATAAGGTCAAGCTAGCAGTGACATGTCTGAGTTATGAGCTATCAATCTGACAACATAAATGTTTGACAACAGCAACATGTCTGACACAAGCTATCAGGTCTGGCTAGCAGGGGAATGTCAGAGTTATGGAGTATGAGATGAATGGCTGGATGTGACTCCAAATTTAAATGGATGAAGCACATTACTCAGTATTGGCACATTGCTCAGCATGGCATGGCACAGAACAGTACACTACTGCATGGCATGGCATGGAATTGCATGACAAAGCACAGCACAGCATAGCACAGCACAGCATAGCACGGCACATCATAGCACAGCATAGCATAGCATAGCACAGCACAGTGCAGCATAGCACAGTAACTCAGTACAGAATGGCAATTGTGATATTATCCTATTGCAAGCTGGTTGAATGAAGCAATTGCGCTCAAATTTTTCAGATATATCCAAAATATAACACAAAGACTAGTGCTTGAATTATATACTTTGGCTTTAGTCAAGGAATCACTTTTCATGGGAAACAACAGTACAGTAGGTTATTAAGCCAGCAATGTAAGTGACAAACCTGGGGAAGGGGTGGGGATGGCCAAGTGGTTAAGATGTTGAGCTCTGGGTACCAAAGGTCCTGGGTTCAACACATGCACCACTAAGGACATTTCCCAATCCTGCAGCCCACCGGCGAAACAGCATGGCGGCGCCATTACCCGTGATTGTGCGTGGTTATCCGCTGGTATGCTGCACCTATGCAGCATATCACCCAATGAACAAACAAACAACATGGGGAAGGATTCATATAAAAATATTGCAGACACGAAGACGATGTGCCAGGGGAAATGAGTACCAGTCCGATGTCAAACAATTGCTAGATATACTATTGCAGAATAGCAATCTTGAGCACCAGTGAAAACAAATTAAAACTACTGTAAGCATGCATGTTTATACTGTAAATACATGCTGCAAGCAGTGAATGCTGCTTGGGTACCACTACTTGTGTTAAAACGATCTCAACAGGAATCAATGAAGAATAATATGTCTGGAGCGTCCAGGTAACCTATATTTGATACGTATTTATAACTAGGCAAGATTTCAATGCTTTGATTTTAGAGAAATTACACATGATAGAGAGTAACTAATAGAGAGACAGCTTCACAACCAGCACCCTGAAGTCATGCCAGAACACATATCTTGGGGTTTGAAATGGATAAAAGCTGTATTTTCCTAGACAGTATAATCATGGAACTCCATGACACACTTTTACTGTAGCATACACAGAGGCTGGCCACAGCCAGCAGAAGTACAATGTGCTGTCACCTGCTGTATTTGGCTGGTCCCTCTGGCCACCTGTGGTGGCAGTTGGCCTGGACATCTGCCTCTGCTCCTTCATGAAGGACCTGTGCCTCCCTGACATGGCTCACCATATCCTGAAAATATCCACTGCACATTTACCTCATACATCTGTAGGTCTAACACTATTCAACATCTGTAGGTCTAGGTTCTATGCCATCGAACATCTATATACAGGTATGTTTTATGTAACGCAACATTCATAGATGTAGGCTTTGTCATCACTCAACCATAGATGTAGCTTGCATGGTGCTCAACATTTGTAGTTATTGTTGCAGTTTGTGGAATGGACTAGTTGCAGGTTGGCAATTTTTTTGTGTGGACAATTTTTGGTCAATTAGGACATTTTGAAACACATGGGAGCCTTTTTTCTGCATTGGAATGAGCAAAGTTGCTGTATTTTGCTCATATGTATTTCCTCGATCCTGATTGACTGTGGCTGGATGACGTCACAGTTTGGTACTGGACTCGTCGCCGCCGGCCGGCATTAGCATTTGCGTGTATTTTGCGGCGGGTTGTTGTGTTCCGGCTGTAGAATGGAGGAGAAAGGTGGATATTACCGATATTGTTTTGTTCCTAAGTGCACCAACACAACAATTACTACACCAGAAAAACTGTTTGCCTTCGTTCCTAGTGATCGCAAAAGGAGAAAGCTCTGGTGCAAAGTGGTAAGGAGAAATGACCCAATAAACAAGACAGCATCGTGCTGCGGAGATCATTTTGATGTGAGTATACGGATCTGACTTGACAGACATGCGATTGGGTTATTTTCAAAATTATTGACGTCTTCACATTTTCAGAGGCATGTGTAGGCATCGGCTGGCTCCCACCTAAGTACCCTTTTCCTACGTAGTTTGGTGCTCAGCTACTTATGGAATAGACACGAATGTGGCGCACAAATTCGTACACAGCATAGGCACAATATATCATGGGTAACTGTTTCAGTTTGAAAAGGATATCAACATTCATGTAGAAAACAGGTAAACATAGGTAGGGTATTGTATGAGCAGGCAGCACACAAGTTGCCACATCGGAATAAATTATGATCGGTAAAGAAAAACTCCATCGAACCAGCCAGAGTGTAGGAACTATCTTAAATGGTGGGGGGAGTAGGGGTATGCCACTCTTTTTCCAATCCCTTCCAGTCAATGTCATAGGTTTAATGTTTAAACACCCCCAAAGTCAGGGGGTGCATGCACCTCTACCCCCCATTCCTGCATCTATGCTAAGAGGCTGCCCATGTATTATGTAACACTGGTACCTAGTTTGGGGTGGGGGTGGTCAGTGTGTTCTAACATTACATAGAGTGGAGGGGGTTTGGGTTCAGCACTACATAGCACTCTGTTTTGTCTTTTTTTTTGCTGGATTTTATCAGCCAAAAGTAGCAATCACCCCATTCCCTTAGGCAGTGCCCAAAAGTTGGTTTTGGACCAGGGTGGATGAGTGGCACATTTTTCATCTGATGTGGCAGTTTATATGACACCTGCTCCACCAATACCTTATCCAGTCTATTTTGAGGTTGCTTATGACAAAATGCAGCATAGTTTCTAATCAGGCTAACTGGTTTGGCAGGTATTCATTTAGCAGATATTTCACATGTTGCTAGAGGTTGTACCCAAAGACTAGAATGTACAGGACATAATATAATAACTAAGCAGGGTTGTTGCAGGCGCAAATAAGATTGGTTACAAACCTAACCTGTTTTATGTATCATTTCTAGCCTTATTTAACTCAACCGAATATCGGTCATAAATCAAACTGGTCGAAGGATACAAATGCACTCAGATATCACACGAATATGAACAATGGTGCATGCCGATTACCTATGCATACACCCATCGGTTTTCAGCATTGCACTGATATTTTACCCTTTAAACTAACAAGAATACTGGTGTGCATGTATACCGACTCAAGAAACCCATATTTCACCAATAAATCTACCGCTAATGGAACATTACCAACCAGCGTCTCAGTGACGCCGCACTAAACCAACACCGCAACGGACCGTAATGGCAGCATTCCCAAACTGTGACGTCATCGGCCAGGGAGTACCTACGGTTGCAAAACCTTTTCTTTGTAAATTTGGAGAAAATGGTTGTTTGATGAATGGTGATACACCCATTATTGTCCGAATTAGAACTCCCTCTTTTGTTTGGTGTATATATCTCACAACCTGCCACTAGTCCATTCATGAGATAAGTTTCACTCAGATTCTTGGCTCTGTAAAACAAAAAAGAGGCTAGGCTATGTCATGTTAAGCTTAGTTCAGTTTGTCCTTGGAACATTGGTAGAAAGAAATTCAGGAGGGAAACTATTCTGAAAAATGTCTGGCTAGTTTAGGTTAGGTCAGGCTAGATATTTTTAACTCTTGAAAACACTTAACTTATTTGGTTCACATTTAAGAAAAAAGTATGATAAAAAGTGGTTTGCTCAGGTTAAATTAAGGTTTTTTCCATAAGGTCACATGATTGTTTTAGTATATACCTACTTTGTCACTCAAAGTCCCTCTTTTTGGTATTGTTTTGCTTGCCAACTGAAAAGCAAGCATTCCTGTCAAAGATCATGTTGATGATCATGACAGATCATGAAAGAAGGATGAGAGAGAAAGATCATGAGAAATAAAGATCATGAACATCATGTTGGGTTCATCAGCAATGGTATATAAACATTTTGTTATCAGTCTCATTAATGTCCTAAAGTGCAAATGTAGCTATCTGCAGATGTAGGCTGTATACCCATGTCCTGAAATTCAAATGTTTAAGATCCAAAACATCATTTTTCAGGTTGTTTTGGTATTATTGCAGGTATCCATGAGACAACACTTAGACACATTTAACCTCCATGAAGTGAAAAAGGGGTGATGTTTGGGTAGGTTATGTTAGGCTTTTATTTTAAGTTGTAAACATTTTCACTACAAATTCAGCAAAGTTTTCCTCAAAACTAGGTCAGGTTAGGTTGTGTTATTATAGGTTTTTTATTTGAAAATGTGTGAGAAAGGATTGCTTGAAAAGATTCCATTTGTTTTAAAGAATTTCTTTCCTGCATGGAAGATTAGGCTAGGCCTAACTGCAAAGCATGACAATCAACTGAGGAAAAGGTGGTACACCCTGTTTATTTTTGTGGATTAATCTAGTTGTGATTTTTTAGATCATATGTGAATTGTCAGTGGATTAATGGCCCACCTGCCTTGCACGAACAAGATCTCATCAAAAGGGCCTCATCTAGCTTTACAGTCTAGATGCTAGGTTAGGCTAAGTTATGTTGAATTTTTTCGTTCTATTGAAGACCACTTTTTATTCTAACAAAACAAAAACACAAACAAAACAAATAACCGACAACTGGACGAGAGCTCGTCCTTGCAGGGAATACGGCCACCGCACTGGTGCGGCAGTTGGTGGGCATTCTGCTTTAAAGCTTTGTCAGTGTTTGCTTACGTACAGTACAACACATGGGTAGCCCTTTTCCAGTGTTCATTTCGCCCTGCCTAGGTATGCCAACCTTATTTGTATTCACAAGTAGCTCAGCACAATCAAGACATTGATGGACATGTACCCAGAAATATCATCGAGAATACGTTTGCTTCTTACGCAATCTGCGAAGTTCACATTCCGAACTACTGCGCCATATCTGTCTAATGTCGACAAATTACGGAAAAGACTCCACGCGTCTGCGATATTTTTCGTGACGTCACAAATATCTACATCGTCAGGGCCGCCGCGATCACCGGAGGGGAGACTCTTTATCCCTTCCACTAACCCATGGTGTCTCTTTGGGATCCATGGTCGGTCAATTGATCTTTATCATCTTCACAAATGACTTGCTAGCATACCTTCCATATGGACATCTAGTACCATATGCCGATGACACCCAGCTGCAAGACTGCACGTCCTGATGACTTATACATTCTGAAATCTTGGTAGAACACCATCCCTGCTATTCAGTCCTACTTCACCTCCAATTCCATGAAGATGAACCCCACTAAAACTATCCTACTCCTTGTTGGCACGGCCCAATCCCTCAACAAAGCCGTATTTGTGTGTGTGTGTGTGATTATGGTTTTAGGGCGCATCGACTATGGTAGATCATTAGCGCTCACCCTCAAGAGAGATCGAGCCACGTCCTACCAACTCAACAATGGCAGTCACGTCCTAACGCCCTCGCCATTGGTGAAGATGCTGGGGTTCATCGGCGACCGCACCCTATCCTGGGAGCACACATCCCACGTTGTCAAAACGTGAAACTGAGAAGTTTCCCAGTTGGCAGGTTTCCTGAGGACTTTCCCAAGCATGCTTCAAACGTACTCCTGGGAACAACCTCTGAGACATGGTGCCGGCGAGACAGCCACAGGAGGTCGCAACCGAGATCTTGTTCGATGCGAATGCATGTTCCTCGCACCATCCCGGTGTTGACCGCCGTCGTGTCGAAAGAGATATCCACTACCTTGTGACCAAGGCCTTCTTCCTCCAGCTCTTGCGAAACAACCATGACTTCCTCGAGTCCCGATAGATCTTCTGAACACTTCCAGCTATCAGTAGATCTTCTGAACATTTGAGGCCTATTGTAAACCTTCTGAACATTCATAATTGGGAGTAGATCTTCTGAACATTCGGACCCGTGAGTAGATCTTGTGAAAATAGATCTTCTGAAGGTAGATCTTGTGAGAATAGATCTTCTGAAAGTAGATCTTCTGAACATAGATCTTCTGAAAGTAGATCTTAATGGCTTTCCCCACCCTTCCTCCTAACCTAATCTTTAAAAAAGAAATATATCAATGAAATTTTCCCCTCTTCCAGAATCATTGATGACGTTTACCAGGTCTTGTAACAATCTGTTTTGCTTGCATGCAACAAGTGCGCCAGTTTCGGTGGAATTGAACCTTGAAGCAGTGGGATACAAAGTATATGCGGGATACGCGCGAGGGTTACGGTTCTTCTAGATAGCCTGGGTACTAATACTGAATACGCTCATACGCTTCGTAAGTTACCCTGTCGGCGGGACGAGTGGTCTAGGGGTAAGATGCTCGTCTCACAATCGAAAGATTGTGGGTTCGAGTCTCACCTGTCGCTACTCTTCGCCCGCGACCAATCGGCGTGAGAGATTGGCGACGCTATATGACTCAACGGTCGACGTGTCGTAAAACCAATAACCAACCAACAAGTTACCCTGTCTGGACATGGTCGGGAGAGTATTTGAACCCGATTCGTTTCATTTTCCAGGTGTAATTCGGTCATATAAGCCAACTTGTGATGAACAACAACGTTTACTTTCATCCCGGAAACCCATCAAATGTTCATAATCCTGATAATAAATAGTTAGTTACCCACCTGTCCACTGTGAACATTAACCGATTTTATGATTAGGCTGATTACTTCCCCTGCCAATCTGATGCCATTATTTTTATTTAATCTGGGGGACTGGTGTACCTGCAGATACAGGTTACCCTTGATTGGTGATGGGACTTGTCTTCAGGTGAAGTGAAACTGGATATTCTGGGAAGCCAACCAGGTGATAAACCTTAAAGTAGTTCTTTTGTTAAACATGAACATCAGGATCACAGCCAGGATTGTCTCAAGTTGGCCTGTCCATTGCAAAATTGCAATTAGCTGAGGCTAGCCTATGGCATGCTAATCATGTGAAGAAATGTATTGTTTGGTGTGTGTAAATCACACCATTTATTGGCAAATTTTCAGAAGGTAATTTCTGATTTCTTGGAATTCCTTTGTTTAATGCAATGTTTATGAATGTGCTGAACATGATGTGACCATTCATTTTCCCTGAAAATGCATACTTTTCAGTTGGGAGGCAAAATAACATGAAAAGGGCATTACATTTGAAGATCAAAGTAAAATTTGATAGTTTTGAATTTTTTCCTCTCCTGTCGCTACTCTTCTCCCACAACCAATCAGCATGAGCATTTGGTGACACTACATGACTCAACAGTCAATGTGTTGTAAATGCCAATAACCACAACCACAAGTATACTTTGGGAGTTGTTCTTTAATTTCATGTTCATCACCACTATTTTAGCATCTCTATCATGAAAGATTACACCCTACTTTTCCTAATTCTGAACCCATCAATCCCGTCAGGCTCAGATTTGCACAGCTGGACATTTGTTGTTGTGCTGCTTGATGAACACATTTGAAACCATGACAATATCCATCACATATTGTCTTTACCAACCTGGTCCAGTGTGATCTTTGATGGGTGTGAGAAGGGTGGGGATGGCCAAGTGGTTAAGGTGTTGAGCTCTGGGTACCAAAGGTTCTGGGTTCAACACTTGCACTACTCGGAACATTCCCCAATCCTGTGGCCCACTGGCGAAACAGTGTGGGTGGCACCACCAACCATGATTGTGAGTCAAGAACCAACCCATAAACAAACAGAGCTATGGGTGTGAGTTAAGCTGTCACCGGCCGCCTTCGGCAGCACGATGCCGCGGGTCTTCATCGGAAGGGTCCACGACCTGTATGGAAAGAGCATGTGGGAGCTGCTCTGCAACCTCAAGGACTTCGGCGTCGGCCGGGTGGTGATGAAGACCAAGGAGAACCGCAAGTTTCCTGAGCGATCGTGGTACCGAGTGCTGAAGGTGGAGCCAGAGATGGACCCGGTGCGTCTCGCATAGCGCTGTCCACTAACAAGCATGTGTGTACACACTGAGGCCCTGGCCACCTCGTTGTCCGGCTCCCCACCGCCCGTCAGTCTCCCGTACAGCAGTTGGGGCTGTTCCTGGTCCTGGTCATCTCGCTGCCTGGTGCCCCACCGTCCCTCAGTCTGCCGTGCGGCAGTCGGGACGGTCTTGGTCCTCCGGCTCCTGGTCTTGGTCACGTCCGGTCGCTATCATCCGATTTCGATGTGTGGTATCTCGTGGTGTGCGGAGGGTCAGACGGCTCGGTCGGCGCGCCAGTGACGTGTGCACTGTGCAGGTCAGCAGGGTCAGACCGCGGGCCGCTCTGCCTCTCGCGGCTGCGTGACAGTGAGCCTGCTGACGTTACGGGTCGCTCCGTCCGCCAGGAGAACCGGCATGGCAAGGTGACGGTGCGGCGCGTGTTCCGCGGCGTGGAGGAGCCGGCCGACTGCGTGCTGAGCCGCACCACGGCCGTCACCGACTACCAGCTGGTGCCGCGCCACGAGGAGGCCGCCTTCTGTCAGCTGGACGCCGAGCGCGCCGCCGCCGTCGCCGCCGCCGCCCGGCTTCCGCCCGCCGACGTGGCCAAGCCGCCGCTGCTGCTGGTCAGCGCCGCTCCCGAACCCCACCGCGCGTCACATGTCACACCAAGCCCCACTACTCCTCACATATCACACTATGCAGCTGCTGCGTGGTCGGCGCCGCTCCCGAGCCCCACCGCACGTCACATCTCGCACACCAAGCCCCACTACTCCTCACATATCACACTATGCAGCTGCTGCGTGGTCGGCGCCGCTCCCGAGCCCCACCGCGCGTCACATCTCGCACACCAAGCCCCACTACTCCTCACATATCACACTATGCAGCTGCTGCGTGGTCGGCGCCGCTCCCGAGCCCCACCGCTCGTCACATCTCGCACACCAAGCCCCACTACTCCTCACATATCACACTATGCAGCTGCTGCGTGGTCGGCGCCGCTCCCGAGCCCCACCGCTCGTCACATCTCGCACACCAAGCCCCACTACTCCTCACATATCACACTATGCAGCTGCTGCGTGGTCGGCGCCGCTCCCGAGCCCCACCGCACGTCACATCTCGCACACCAAGCCCCACTACTCCTCACATATCACACTATGCAGCTGCTGCGTGGTCAGCGCCGCTCTCGAGCCCCACCGCACGTCACATCTCGCACCACGCCGCTGACGCTGGTCAGCGGCGCTCCCAAGCCCCACCCCACGTCACGGATGTTGACGGCTGTGGCGGCTGTCGGGTGTGTTGGCTGCCGGTTCTGCATTGCAAGTCATATCATGTGGCGGTAAAGTCGGTCGAAGATTTTTGCTGTCGCAGTAATGTGACGTCTCAGTTCTTGCGTTCGCAGTTTTGTCGCACGGCAGTATTGTCGCGTCACAATATTTGCATTCGCAGTCGTGTCGTGTCGCGGTAAAGTCTGCGGCAAGGTGTTGGTGCTGAAGTAGTGTCGCGTCGCAGAAGTGTCGTGTCGCACTTATTGTGGTCGCAGTGCTGTTGTGACGTCGTTCCCCAACCCATGCCCACCGTCTTCTAACTCAGGCGTCGCCACCAGGAGCTGGAGCGTATGACGTCACGGGACAGTGACGTCAACACCCACGTGCCCGCCTTCCGGGGACTTGGGCCGGCCTGGTGGCGGTGACCGGAAGAGCGGCCCGTGGGCGCGGTGAGGTCAGTAGCACGCTTCAGTGACCGCCAACGACGGCTGGGAGTCTGTGTGTCGTGGGAGTCTATCCACCCGCACTGAGTGTTGTCCACTGATACGTCGGCCGTCGGGTGAAGTGTTGTAGGCTGAAGGACGCTTGTTTGTCCGGCGGTGGCCTCTGTTGGCCGTGGTGTGGTCCGGTGGTGACCTCTGTGGGTCGTGGTGTGGTCTGGTGGTGGCCTCTGTTGGCCGTGGTGTGGTCCGGAGGTGGCCTCTGTGGGTCGTGGTGTGGTCTGGTGGTGACCTCTGTTGGCCGTGGTGTGGTCCGGCGGTGACCTCTGTTGGCCGTGGTGTGGTCTGGTGGTGGCCTCTGTGAGTCGTGGTGTGGTCTGGTGGTGACCTCTGTTGGCCGTGGTGTGGTCTGGTGGTGGCCTCTGTTGGCCGTGGTGTGGTCTGGTGGTGACCTCTGTTGGCCGTGGTGTGGTCTGGCCGTGGCCTCTGTTGGCCGTGGTGTGGTCTGGTGGTGACCTCTGTTGGCCGTGGTGTGGTCTGGTGGTGACCTCTGTTGGCCGTGGTGTGGTCTGGTGGTGACCTCTGTTGGCCGTGGTGTGGTCTGGTGGTGGCCTCTGTTGGCCGTGGTGTGGTCTGGTGGTGACCTCTGTTGGCCGTGGTGTGGTCTGGTGGTGACCTCTGTTGGCCGGGGTGTGGTCTGGTGGTGACCTCTGTTGGCCGTGGTGTGGTCTGGTGGTGACCTCTGTTGGCCGTGGTGTGCTCTGGTGGTGACCTATGTTGGCCGTGGTGTGGTCTGGCGGTGACCTCTGTTGGCCGTGGTGTGGTCTGGTGGTTACCTATGTTGGCCGTGGTGTGGTCTGGTGGTGACCTATGTTGGCCGTGGTGTGGTCTGGCGGTGACCTCTGTTGGCCGTGGTGTGGTCTGGTGGTTACCTATGTTGGCCGTGGTGTGGTCTGGTGGTGACCTATGTTGGCCGTGGTGTGGTCTGGCGGTGACCTCTGTTGGCCGTGACCCAATCCACAGCTGACCGCCAGCTCAGTACTGCACCACCGCCACAGATAGGACTACTTGGTGACGGCCACTGTACCCAGCGCTCCCCCGGACAGTGGCTGACCTCACTGTCGGACGCCCTCACCCTCACCCTCACCCTGCCCATCCCCATCCCCATCCTCCCAGGTGTGCTCAGGTCAGGTCAGACCCAGCGGCATGGGTCGATCCCCGTTCTCCAGGTGTTCTTGTGTCACGTCAGGCCATGCTGCCCGGGGCTCCGAGCGTCATGCTCACATTTTCTGTGTCAGTTTCAGAGCCCGGCCGGCGTTGTTCTAGATGCAGAGCGCCTCCGTTCAGAGGATCGGCCGCCGTGAGTGAGGGCGACGGTGGCGCCACCTGCGGTGACGTCACACGACCAGTAGCCAGCTGACTGCGGCCGCCGGCGGGACCGGGCGTTGTCGCTGAATGTGGCGCGAACGTCCACTTGCACCGGCAGCTCTGGCTCTTCTGCGGCTCGAGCGTCCCCGAGCCGACGCGATCCACCAGAATACGAGTAGATGCGTGCAAATGTGCAGAGTGTGACCAGTGTATCTATGGAGGTGTAGTATTACACACGGAAACTGTCGTGACGTGTCTTCTTCAGTGATCAGTCGGTAACGCAGTGACTCCCGGACACATCAAGTGACGCAGTGATCGGATACGTCTGCCGGGAGAACACCTGTACACGCCGGCGTAGTGGGGATATGGCCAGTTTGTTTGTGTATTAGGTGACTCACGACGCACTTTCTGCACATTCATGGCTAATGGCGCCGGCCACACTGTTCCGCCGGTGGGCCGCGGGATCGCGAAATGTCCCGAGCGGTGCGAGTGTTGAACCCGGGACCTTTGGTACTCAGAGCTCGACACCTTAACCACTCGGCAATCCCCGCCCCGGTGATGCGGCCGGATGGACACGCCAGGCGTCACTGGGGGTACCGGACGAGTGAGGGTCGGGGGCGGGCTGTGAGGCGGCCGTGCTGCCGGCACATGATGCGTCGGCACGCCCTCGTCGGCCCTACCCTTGCCGACCGCAGCCGTCGCGTTCTCTTGGACCCCGTGGAGGCGTGAGGGCCGGGCCGGCAGGCGGTGCGGCGTGCCGCACGGGTGCGGGGTGGTTGTGTCACAAAACCGATCATTTGAGCAAGCGTTGCGAATGCCTCGGAGGAAGTATTTCCCAGAGCAGGGGGGGGGGCACTGTGGGCATGTGCCCCCATGGAAGGCGAGCCTTCCGGGAAGGTTCGAGTGCAGTATCTCGAATTTGTGAGCGAGAGGCTCCAGTATGCTCGGGTGCACCCCCACCAATTTTTCAGCCAAAGGCTCCATCCAGGTACTTTTGCAGTAACGCTCCTCCGAAGAAATGGCGTCCCCCATGGCAACTTCTGGATCCGCCCCTGTCTTCAAACTGCTGCAAATTCACAATCTGAAGGATAGTTATAGCTCTGAACGAGATTGGCAGAACTTGAAACGCGCTAAGAAGTATTACGTGTTCTGACCGTGCTGGTTGTGTGGGGTTGCTTACCAGCGCCTGCTATAGCATACACGCGGCTCTGGGTGCCGTCTGACGTGGCGTTCGCTCCCAACAGCAACACGTCTGACGTGGCCTTCCTCCCCAGCAGAAACATGTCTGACGTGGCCTTCCTCCCCAGCAGAAACATGTCTGACGTGGCCTTCGCTCCCCAACAGAAGCACGTCGCACGGCTGCTGCCAAGTGTTCCACAGACGCCATAGATTGTTGTGCGCCTTCTCAACTTGTGTCGCCGGCCTGTCGGGTGTTGACTGACGGGCGTGTCGGCTGGCGGCTGTGTCGGCTGACGGGTGTTCCAGGCACAGGCTGCAGCGTAAGCCGGCCGGGAGGACCGCTGAAGTCGGCGGCTCCAATGGTCATCTGCAACCTCGGCTCCAAGCGGTCGAGACAACACCGCCTGTCGTTTGTGCACATATATTGCCGGACGTCAGTCGTCCCTCAAAGGCTACACGGACGCACACACACATGCGCGCACGCACACACGCACACACGCACACACGCACACACACACACACACACGCACACACACACACACGCACACACACACACACGGTGGTGTCACTTGACGAACACGTGGCACCGCCTGTCCCAGCCAGCAGCCAGACACATTTGTCGCATCAGCTGGCGGCGACTGGCGGCGTCGCCATATAAATACCACGTTGGAAACCAAGCAACGCAACGCAGAGTCGCCGTCTCGGTGGCAACGGCTTCCAACGATCGAACTGTTTCTCCTGCACCTACCCCGACATCCAAAACGACACTTGTGCGTCTTCACAATCTGCAATATTTTGCCGGTAAAAATATAACGATGTAGCCACAGTGAGTACACGCCTGTAAGGTACACACCTCTAAGCGGGCCTACTGACTTGGCTGAGCAGGGGTGGCGCGCGTAAATCTCAAATCGACTGGTTCTGCGACGGTAGGATATAACGATCCTCAGACTGCACGGTGCAGTGGTCCTCACACCGCATGGCTCAGTGGTTCTCACAGCACACTGCGTGGTTCGGCGGTCCTCAAACTGCTACTTCGGTGCTGCACTGTGCGGCGGTCCTCACAGCACACTGGGCGGTTCGACGGTTCTCACACTGTTGTCCTCACACTGCTACTTCGGTGATGCACTGTACGACGGTCCTCACACTGCACTGTCCAGCGTTCCTCGCATTACACTGCACAACGGTCCTTGCACTGCATTGCACAACGGTCCTCACATCGCACAGCGGTCCTCGCATTGCACTGCACAACGGTCCTCACACTGCAATACACAACGGTCCTCACATCGCACAGCGGTCCCCACACTGCACTGCACAGCGGTCCTCACACTGAGCCAGCCTTTTCAACATGCCGACCAGCGTCAGTTTAATAGAAGTCACGCTGAAACAGAAATGCGTTCGCTAGTTGCCGCTCCTGTGCTGCGTGAACATGATCACATGCAATACACCGCATCCGTGACTCAAGTTGTGTCGTGAGTTGCCGCCGTCCGTTGTGCTCTGAATATGGCCGTCCGCCATAAATACTCGCCTGACCGTGATGTTTGCGCACTGGTCGTGCCATTGCCACGGCTGGCACGTGCCATTGCCACGGTTGGCACGTCACGAACTGCAAAACGATAACAGAACAACGTTGCAAAAGACATTGCAAAATAATAACAGCACAGCAATGACCAAGATAAATAACCAGCAGTGTTATCAAACAGCGAGACACTCAGATATAATGCACGGCATGCCCAGCCGCACGAGACGTGATACACCTGACACAGGTGTGTCAGGTGTAGCAGATCTCTGACACACACCTGACACAAGTATGTCAGCCGGCCTTGGTCGCAACTGACGCGTGAAGCTTGCGTGTGTGGCCCGCATCTCATTACAGAACTGAAGACCGGCTCTCACGAGAGCTGTATACCAGCATCACTAATAGCCAGTGCCAGTACCACTGATCGCCAGCAAAGCCCACTGCCAGTACAAGTACCACTGACGGTCAGTACCAGTGACGGCCAATACCACTGACGGCCAGTACCAGTAACGGCCAATACCAGTACCAGTACCAGTGACGGCCGCACGCCATGTCAGCGAATGCTCTCTGGCAGTTGCACGCCATGTCAGCGAATGCTCTCTGGCAGTTGCACATGCCCGAAGCGCCGGACTGCGGGCTGAGCCACCCGGTCGCCGGGCTGCGGGCCGCTGGGCTGTGGGCTGCGCCACCCGGGCTGCGGGCCGCTGGGCTGTGGGCTGCGCCACCTATGATCACGTGATCACGTGACACATCGTCATCGCCACCATCGGCGCCGACGGTGATGTCAGGCGGGCTCAGAGGGTGCCGTCGGCGGCGGCCGACGACAACCGCTCCTGCATCCAGCGCAACAGGAACTCGGCGTTGTCGGCGCCGACCACGCGCCGCAGCCAGCCGGCGTCGTCGTCGTGGCCGGGCTGGCGCGCGCGCACCACCGTCGTGCCGTGGTTGATGAGGTAGGTGACCATCTTGAGCGCCGAGCCCATCACCTGGCCCATGTGGTAGGGCCCGCTGAAGGCGGACGACAGCCGGTTGGCGGGCCGGCGGCGCGGCGGCCGGCGGCGGCCGTCCAGCAGCGAGGCGACCAGCGCGGCCGGCCGGCGCGCAGACGTGCCGGCCAGCAGGTCGGAGCGCTCGAGGACCGGCGCCACGGCACTGATCATGTTCATGAAGAGCGGCGTGGCGCGGCTGAAGACGGGCACCACGCCCTGCAGCAGGCCCATGACGTTGCCGTCTTGGATGTAGGTGACGGCGTCGCCGAGCGCCGCCAGCATGGACGGCCCGTCGGACTTGACGAGGCGCGTCACGCTGCCGAGCAGCACGGCCAGGTTAACCTGCGGCGCGGCCGTGGCCGGCGCCGGCGCCGGCGTCTGGTGCACGTTGTAGTAGTAGGGCACGGTCGGCCGCGGAGGCGGCGGCGGTCGGTCCACCTTGTCGACGGGGCGGCGGGTGGGCGCCGGCCGCGGCGTGGTGCCGCGCGTCGGCGTCGTGTAGAACGGCCAGCCGAGCTGCGTCGCCGCGGCGGCGGCCGTCGTCGCCGTGGTCGGCGGCGGTGGCGGCGGCGGCGTGGGCGCGTCGGCGAACGCGTCGGCGGACAGGCCGCCCAGCGCGTTGCCGCCGCCGAACATCTGGCTGAAGATCTGGAAGCCGGCGTCGAATTTGTCCACCTCCGAGTCGGCGGGCGTGGTGGGCGCCGCCGGCGCGGCGGTGGTCGCGTGCGCCGCCGTCGCCGGCCGCTTCGGCCGCATGGTGGCGAACGGGTTGCCGTCGCGGATCACGAAGCGGTCGAAGATGCGCGTCGGCCGCGCCGTGGTGCTGGTGGCGGCGGTGGGGCGCGTCAGCAGCGCCGCCAGCGCCGCTGGCGCGCCGCCGTTGCCGCCGCCGGCCGGCGCCATCAGCGCGCTGATCAGCGAGCTGACGTCCGCCTGGCCGCCGGCCGGCCGCTGCAGCAGCTGCTCCAGCAGGCCCCGGCTCGGCCAGTCCGGCGGCGCCCGCTCCGCCGACGGCAGCTGGTCGTCCGCACTCGGCCAGCCGGTCGCGTCATAGTCCAGCGGCACGTTCGCGTAGTCGTCGTACGGAAACCAGCGCTGCTCCACTTGCGTCTCCGCCGGCGACGGCGCGCTCGCCGCCCGCTGCTGACATCTAGCGAGCGGCAGGAAAACCAGCAGCGCCGCTGCCGCCGCCAGTCGCGCCGGCACCCTGGAAAAACGGAGCGCGTCAACGTGAGCGACGGCGACCGTGAGCGCCGCTGCACGCGGCCGCCGCCGACCGCAGCGTCGCTGCACGTGGGCCGTGTCGCCGCGCGGTCGACACTCTCGCTCATGGCGCGGGCCCACTTCCCAGCCGGCGAACGGGGCCGCCTCGTGAGCGGCCGGCCGGAAGCGTGGCCGATCACCAATTGTAGTCTGCAGCAGCGCAGCCGGTCGCCGCTCCACTGCCCGGGGGCGCAGTGCCGCTCCGCCGTTCGCCCCGGCAGTGCAGCAAACCAGGCCAAGCGCAGGCATTCAGCTGCGCGCCAACAGCCCATGTCGGGCCGCCGCGATCAGGTGACGTCACCACCGTCGGACGGAAACGACCACTCCAGGTGAAACGAGGATACAAATATACGTATGGTAAATATATTGTTCGTGCAGTACCAGCGGGGATGCGGCTGATATCTGCTGTGAGGATCTATTCCACCCAATCATAAATGCATGCTGAGCTGACAAATATGTCGTGTGTGTGTGTGTGTGTGTATGTGTGTATGTGTTGTGTGTGCGTGTGGGTTTGTGTGTGTAGGTACGTGGGTGTGTGTGGTGCGGGTGTGTGTGTAGGTGCGTTAGTGTGTGTTGGTGTGCATAGTAGTAGTAGTATTAATAGTAGTAGTAGTATTAATATTAGTAGTAGTAGTAGTAGTAGTAGTAGTAGTAGTAGTAGTAGTAGTAGTAGTAGTAGTAGTAGTAGTAGTAGTAGTAGTAGTAGTAATAATAGTAGTAGTAGTGGTGGTAGTAGTAGTAGTAGTAGTTGAGTTGAGAGGCTGGTGTCCTGTCAGATCGTCAATGGCGGTCCGTCGGCCACGTTTAGGACCGGACGGCCGGCCGGTCGCACTCTTGATGATCTTTGATCGATGCATGTAAACGTGGATGCCAACAATGCTATAATTAACTGAATGTCAATCCCGGTAAGCACGCTCGTGCCACATGGCGTTGACCCCACCTGCACCACACCTGCACCACATCCACCACACCTGCACCACATCCACCACACCTGCACCACATCCACCACACCTGCACCACATCCACCACACCTGCACCACATCCACCACACCTGCACCACATCCACCACACCTGCACCACATCCACCACACCTGCACCACATCCACCACACCTGCACCACATCCACCACACCTGCACCACATCCACCACACCTGCACCACATCCACCACACCTGCACCACATCCACCACACCTGCACCACATCCACCACACCTGCACCACATCCACCACACCTGCACCACATCCACCACACCTGCAAACGGAAACCGTGTGGTCCGCTTGACCCCACCAAACTGACAGAGCGCAAACGTCAAGCGGTGGATTAGTACATACCTACCAGGGACGAGGGACAGAGCGAAGAAGCCAGGCGGTGGATGAGTACCTATCAGAGACGAGGGACAAAGCGAAGAAGCTAGGCGGTGGATTAGTACATACCAGAGACAAGGGACAGAGCGAAGAAGCCAGGCGGTGGATTAGTACATACCTACCAGCGACGAAGGACAGAGCGAAGAAGCCAGGCGGTGGATGAGTACCTATCAGAGACGAGGGACAAAGCGAAGAAGCTAGGCGGTGGATTAAGACCTACCAGAGACGAGGTACAGAGCGAAGGCGCCAAACGGTGTAACATGACTTACCAGGGACAAGGGTTCTACAACGGTTACACGAGGGAAATCGCAAGATTACAATATTTGTATAACACCAATGTAAGTGCCAATGAAATTGGCATTTCAAGGCTAACTAACTTCAATAAATAATCTTCATAGAACATTTTATAGAGATAAAATAGTCTAAATTGTAACCATATTACTTATGGGTACACTAGTGATCATGATGTTCCTTCATGATTCCAGAAACTCGCCAGTTTCATTCTTTAACTGCACACCCAGGGGACGAGTGGTCTAGGGGTAAGATGCTCATCTCACAATCGAAAGGCTGTGGGTTCGAGTCTCACCTGTCGCTACTCTTCGCCCGCGACCAATCGGCGTGAGAGATTGGCGACGCTATATGACTCAACGGTCGACGTATCGTAAAACCAATAGCCAACCTAACTGCACACCCACCGATGTCCGCATTGCCATTGATTGTGGCGCTGATCGGTTCTTTTTAGATAAACTCTCGGTGCCCTCGAGAACGCTTGACAACTTGTTGCTGACATGCCTGCTGCTTCAGTTTCAATGCGTGTCCGTTCCGTTCGTGTTAACACGTGTCAGTTCCGTTGGTGTTAGCACGTGCCCGCTCCGTTGGTGTTAGCACGCGTCGGCTGATTGAGAGCAATAGTTGTTTGCCTACATGTTGTTTTCCGGTCCACGGAATACGGACTGAAGTTCTGTCCTCACGCGATAGATCTGACAATCACCTTCACACTACCGCATTAAAACTGCCACTGGATTAAAGCTGCCACTGTATTAAAACTGCCACTGCATTAAAGCTGCTACTGTATTAAAGCTGCCACTGTATTAAAGCTGCCAAAAATTGTTTGACTTGCTAAACATTTACCCTACACAATCCGAAAGCCCATTCCAGCCCATGAAGAAAACATCCCACAGGAGTGCGCAACATAGGAAATGATTCGGATACAATAATAGCACAAATTGCGGTTGAAAAATAAAAACTGAAGCCAGTCCCTGGCATCACTGGCCTCCGAAAATACGACATGGGGATAAGTATGCATTGAATTGCACATACTCCCTGACAGGATGTCGTACAATTGCGAGTTAGTATAAAGTACTTGGCCAATTGATTGTCTTTGAAAGCAGACCTGACGGTGACAATAACCCCTCCGTCTAGTAATACACCAACCTGAGGTTTGTGAGGAAAGTTGGCATGTTTTTGCTGATGAATGAATAACACGCATGTCATCATTTGTTGCCAAGCGCGCACCCGTAACTCCTTCATGTATCTTATAATAACTTGGTTCGACAACCAAACAATATATAATACAAGAATAATTCAACTCGAGTTCTGGTTGGCGTACGGTGCGGACGTGTATCGGACCGTGGCAATCGTGACGCACGACTAGCCAGGAGTAAACACTGTTTTGTTTATGTTGGCTTTTTTGGAGAAGTTTAAAAACTTAAGCTTTGTACACTACCATTTCAGCTTTGTACTAGATCTGAGCCACTGAACTTAACTTGGGGACCAAAAATTGGGGGTACCATGGAGGATATAAGTAGACTGGTAAGGGAAGCTGTGATGAAATTTGAAAGGAAGATAAGGAGTGAGATGGATGATGTAAAAGAGGAAAACCAAAAGATCAAGGGTGAGTCGAAACTACTACAGGAGGAAACCGTCAAACATAAAAAAGAACTCATGGATATGAACTCTCATTTGGATGATCTCGAGCAATATACTAGGAAGAACTCACTGATTCTTTGAGGGGGAGGATTTCCAACTGTCCCCCCAGACACATTTGAGGACCTTGAAAAAAAACCAAAAGAAAATCACCAAAAATATAACCCAAGAAAAGCTTGGTGTACACCTGAAGGGAGCCATCTCGGCATGCCATCGTTTGAGGAAAAACAAAAGAGTGATTGTTGAGTTCCAGGATCTGGATGACAGAAATAGTGTTTGTGAGGAAAAATTTAGGCAGAAAGGCGAACTGAGATCTAAAATTGTTGTTCATGAAAATCTGACGGCTAAACGTGCTAGGCAGATTCAAGTTTGAGGCAATTTCTGGGAAGCAAACTTGATTGCAAATTACCACACAAAAATGGGAACATTTTGGCTAGGAAAGTCAAGGAACAAAAGTATATACAAATTCACCCCAGTATGACCAAGGAAGAAATAATACAGGTCACCGAAAATACACCTTTGAAACAACACTCAGTCTACCAACAATCCAGTCGGTCTGATGGCATCCCAGCAGAACATAAAGTCCAGAAGGTAGATCTGGAATAATTTGTCAATATCACTGCTAGGAGTGGAGCAGCGAAAGGAGCTAAGGGTCGAGGACGGGATGCAAACAATGATCAGTAATAAAGGAGCATGTACTTGCTCCATGAAATGGAACATAAAATTGGTGGATGGACTTATACAATTATGCAATAAGTTTACACCAACATACCCATGAATTGCATGGCACATTCCCTGATCTGAAGCACACCACGCTGTTTATTGAGTCACAGCAGCATTGGTGGAAGAAGTTTAGACCCACAAGCAATAAATTATTCCAAAGACACCCCTGCCCATACTCCCATTCATACTGCCATTGTGCTATTGGTATGATGTGGGTTTATGGGAGTTAATGTGTGTATGCTTGAAGTATGAAACCTGAAATGGTTTGCTTCCATGAAGCTTTTTAACCTGTGACATCAGGGGTGCCAGTGCAAATCTCCTGAGCACATTGCCAAATTATGGAGGACCAAACATCCAAGAGATGTAGGCAAACAACAGCACATGCATAGTGGCGCCCACTGGGCAGGCTAAGCCACATATGGGTACATATTGTACCCACCTGCCAAAGCTGGCTGCTTCCAATTTGAACAGGCTTGTGTGGAAGTTATGGATGTGTCATCTGTATTCTGTATTTTATTATGAGGTATTATTTTTACACTAATACAAGAATCATTCAATATTTATATGTACCATTACCATATTTATCGACAATATAGGCTGTATGCTATTACATACTCTGCACCAAAATCCTGGAACAATGTAATTTGCAAAATATTTCCCAGTATTGAACAGGTGCCGAGAAAAAAAGATATGCTAAAGAAATGCACTTTATGGAATTATATGAATCAAATGAAAACTGAAGTCAGAATATAGTTCTTATAATTCACAATGGTAGCTTTAAAAATTGTACCTTGCCATAGAGGGTATCAGTGTTGATGATATGTGACAACATACAAAAGTATGATGTGTTTGAATGGACGTTTTCTGTGTTGTTTTTTTTTGTGTTGGAGGATATTGGTAGGTTTGTACACACCCATGCATATTCTGCATGAGTTATCTCTGTATGAATCGGTTTTCATCATTTCTGTACTCCCACTAACATTTTCATCTTGTGACCCTGATAATTATGTGGGCTTGCTACCTGTCGCAGGGTCGCATTTCCTTTCTACTAATCGGTGGTGGTCTATCTGCAAAAATAAAAAGAACATACAGAAGGGATGCAAATTGTATTGGTATATCACGTTATATTGTATCTCTTGTTTGCATCCCGAGGCACCCATGTGTTGGCTGTCCTGATCTACGGGCAGCTCGCCAAGGGAAGCCCCACATTGAAAGACTCAATGAAGGTGCATACAGCCAAATGGGGTAGGCTGCTGCTGCTGCATGTGATATTGGAACAATTATATATATATATATATATATATATATATATATATATATATATATATATATATATATATATATATATATATATATATATATATATATATATATATAAAATAGCCGCGTGGTCCTTACCGGTTTTCTATGAAAAGTGACTGGTGCATAATTGATATGAATAATACATACCTTTGTAGTTCAACATTTACCATATTTATCTCAAGAACCCACGTTACCCAAGATGGCCAGGGACAGGGCACCATCTTACTCGTGTTTCTACTAGAATTGCAAAAGTGTTAGTTACCATTCCCAACTGGAATTGATTCACGCTATGCCACAGGGTTAAAAATCTCACTGAACTGCCCACGATTGATGGTGGAATCAGTTTTCTGTTTTTCACCACCCATTTATTCCTTTTCATTTCTTTTGAACTCTTCAAATATATTTCTGTTTTTGTGCTGGACTATCGTGAAACGTTGGTCTCACGCTCTGAACTGGACTGAAACGACGCATTTTATACATCATGGTTAGCTTTTCGGTTGGATCATATATTATCGATCAGCATGATAGCCGACAGGTTCTCAATTTCGGCTTTCTGTGGGCCGAGTGCGGACGACGTTTTCCACCTCTGGTCATGCTACAATGACGTCGTTTTCCACCTCTACCCATGGTACCATGACGACGTTTTCCACCTCTGGCCATGTCACCATGACGACGTTTTCCACCTCTGACGGGCGGCCGCCGCTGGTCATGTCACCATGATGGCGTTTTCCACCTATGACGGGCGGCCGCCGCTGGTCATGTCACCATGACGACGCTTTCCACCTCTGACGGGAGGCCGCTGCTGGCCATGCCACAGTCTGACGGCGGCCTATATCAGTCACTCGTCCCCGGCGGATCACGTGATCTAGTAGGCAGCGATCGGGACGGACGTCGCAAACCACGTGCTGACCTGCCACCTCCCGGTAACGGGACCCACCGAGGCGGCTCTGCGTAGCGGAGGCGCCCTGGGTGCATCCAGATGCTGGCTGGCCGCCAGGTCATGACCACCTGTCAGACGTCACGGCTGAACGGGGCCGCCACTTGGTCGGTGGTGAAACACAGTCCGTGTTTCGCTTTGGACCGCTGACCTTTGTTTGTCGTCGCCTCTGCCCCCAGCCAGCCGGTGTGTATCTCCGCCTCCATCCAGCCACCCCCTCCGTCCGCCACCCCTCCGTCCGCCACCTGGTACACATCTGGTACCTCCGCTACCAGCCAGCCACCCTCCTCCGCCCGTTACCAGCCAGCCACCCTCCGTCACAGCCCCTCCGTCAGCCATCTGGTACCTCCGCTACCAGCCAGCCACCCACTCCGTCAGCCATCTGGTACCTCCGCTACCAGCCAGCCACCCCCTCCATCAGCCATCTGGTACCTCCGCTACCAGCCAGCCACCCCCTCCGTCAGCCATCTGGTACCTCCGTCCCAGCCAGCTACCCCCTCCGTCAGCCATCTGGGACATACCTCCGCCTCAGCCAGCCGCTACCTCAGTCAGCCATCTGGTACCTCCAGCCCCCACTCCAGCGTGCCCACGTAGCGTTGCAGCGCCGTCTGACTATGTGTGTCGCTCAGACGAACCGGCGAACACCGTCCGGCGACGAGTGATGGCGGGGTTGGACAGATTTGGCGCGCGGATTTTAGGTCGAGACGTCAATTGGAGCGGCGCGCAATTAGTCTGGTGGCGGCGTCGCACTGCGCAGCGCCGCCGCCACCGCGATAACCATGGCGACAAGACCGCACACACAGCTGAGAATGTCCGGCGGTCTCGTCCGAGAATGTCCGGGCGTTCTCGGCGGAGAATGTCCAGCGTTCTCGGCGGATAATGTCCAGCGTTCTCGGCGGAGAATGGCCAGCATTCTCGGCCGGGCCGTACGGTGTGTTTTGGCACGGTCTGGTGCCCCTGCATCTGGCATGTAAAGACAAGGTGAGTGGTGCCTATCAATAGCCGACATTTCCTTACGTCATAGCCGATATTTCCTTACGTTACTGGAGACCTGCCGTGGTGTACTGTTTCCAGCATAGTTTCTTGAAATTGGAGTATCAATCCCGGATTAAGAACAAAAACATTGCAAAAAATGCATTGCAATATACATTCGTATGCATCAAGGTAAATGGGAAATATTCGGAAAGTAAATCAATGCTTCATTCGCAGTGTACTGTGTATTTTGGTTTTCACTGTCTAAACACCCAAAAAAATCGTTATCGTATTCTACCACATATTTAAATCGTACACGCATATATAATATGGACCTGTATTGCATAGGTAAGTTACGTCGCTCTCATATCTGCACACACCGACCTGTATACTGGTATTTTATGCTGGTATTTTATGTGAAATCTTACCACTCATGTATGTAGCTCCGCAAGTGAAAGTCCACTTGGGCAAGTGAAATAACATTTTTATGAGAGGAAGGCGGACACATATTTGCAAATGTGCAGGTAAACAAGTGCCCACCCAACACTGACCGAGCACGTGTGGGGCATAGTCAGACAGCACGTGTGGGGCATAGTCAGACAGCATGTGTGATGACGGCTCGGCACACCACACGGCGCCGACATCTGAGACACCACCAGCCGGACATACCGTCTGGGATCTGGCGTCGCACGTGTAGCACGTGCCACAACACGTGCCGCCACACACGACGGGGCGGGTGCCCAACACGCCTATTCCACCGATCAGCGCGGACATTTACACCCCTCGCTGAAAATATCACTGCATAGATTCCAAAAATGATGGGTGAAAATTGCATGTGTCTACACCAATACACGCATTGAGAAGGCAGCAGTTGGTCTTCAGTCATTTGTGGTGGTGACACGTGCTACACCGCAGCCGCCCGCTCACGTCGAGTACCGCGGAGAAGCCACAAACACGCGGCAGCTGGCGGGAGTTGAACCCGATAGACACGTGCACACCCAGCGGCCCCACGCCGAGACCGCGGGAAGCCAAAACACGCGAGCTCGCCGGGGGTTGAACCCGATAGCCAGCGGCTGCGAGACTGGCTCGCCATCCGCCAGGGCGGCGCCGACTGGTATCAGGTGTAAGCGGTGCGGTCATCAGCCTCGACGTGAAGCACGACAGCCGTCCGAGCCATCAGCGACAAGCGCCGCGGGCAGCGCGGACGGACAGGCGAACAGCCAAGCGTCCGAAACTGACGCCCGGCTGACGGATGTGACGCACCGTCGCTGACGGATGTGAAGGGCCGTCGCTGACGGATGTGACGCACCGTCGCTGACGGATGTGACGCACCGTCGCTGACGGATGTGACGCACCGTCGCCGGCACGAGATTGCCGCGGACTGTATCTGCTGCTGGCTCATCCAGACTGCACGGCACCGTTGATGATTTATCGCAACTGTTAAATCTTCTCACGAGTCTGTTCAAGCTCATGTGGTACACGGTGCTTATTGCATGCTTTATTTAGGTTTCGACAGGTTTTCACAGATCGAAAATCAGGTGAATGATTGTCAGGGTCGCAGCCAGGGTTTTGTGAAGGGAGACCTGAGCAAAACAGAATATCGTGAAAGAGAGACCGCTGTAGGCGCGCGAAGCGCGTTAAAATCTCGAAAGTTCTTGTTTGATGTAATGTATTTTTGGTTACTAAGGGGGAGCCCTTGGCTGCGCTTCTGATAATTATCACGCATTTAGCAAAGAAAAGCAATCGGACTTGAGCTCGCTGGAAGTGTTACTAACGTCGTAATATTTGGTGACATTCAAAACTTGCTAAATTGCGTTATTACTGTGTCAAGTTCAGAAAGTCATCTCAGCCTGTGAGACTAAAAGTGTGCCGAAAAAAGCTGGAGACGTAGCTGAGAACCCGAGCCATAACACCGACGTTCCCCGGAAGACATCGGATCCAGTTGCCAGGCCAGGTCCGGAGATGTAGCGACCTGGCCGACTGTACCGGTCCAAACAGCTTTTGGAGATCGATAAGGTGGATGAGATCATCGGCCGGGAGGAAGGTCATCGGCCGGGAGGAAGGTCATCGGCCCGGAGGAAGGTCATTGGCCAGTAGGAAGTGCGCAGCAGAGCCAGGTACAAGGCAGACCCCAGTGCATAGGAGACCCAAACAGGGTATATATATTACACAAATAAATAGCATGTTGACTGGATGGGAACTTCCCGCCACACCCTTTGATTTCCCACCCAGTCGTTGTTCCCCTGTTGCCTTGCTCCCACAACGTGTACCCGGGTACATGGCTGGCCCAAATGGCTATATGATCAGCATGGTCGATGCGCCCTAAAGCCCAAATAACTAACTAACTAGCGGGCCCAGATGCATGACAGATCCGGCGCCTGGCTTGAGTGGCAGCCACAACTGGTGACGTCAGAGCGGCGCTGCGCCTGATTGGACGAACTACAGTCGGCCTGCTTGCCTGCTCCTGTGCTAGAATCGTAGGGTTGCAGCAGGCTCACGGTCGGCTCCCACGCCGGAACGTGTAGCGGCACCGACACCGACACCGACACCGACACCGACACCGACACCGACACCGACACCGACACCGACACCGACACCGACACCGACACCGACACCGACACCGACACCGACACCGACACCGACACCGACACCGACACCGACACCGACACAGACACCGACACCGACACCGGCACCGACACGGACACTGACACTGGCACTGACACTGATACTGACACTGATACTGACACCGACACCGACACCGACACCGACACCGACACCGACACCGACACCGACACCGACACCGACACCGACACCGACACCGACACCGACACCGACACCGACACCGACACCGACACCGACACCGACACCGACACCGGCGCCGGCACCGACACCAACACCGGCACTGACACTGATACCGACACCGACACCGACACAGACATTAACGCTGACACTGACACCGACACTGACATTAACGCTGACTGACACCGACATTGACACCGACACCGACACCGACACCGACACCGACACCGACACCGACACCGACACCGACACCGACACCGAAACCAGCACCGACACCGACACCAGTATCGACACCGACACTAACGCTGACACCGACACCGACACTGATATCGACACCGGCACTGATGCCTACTCTGACACCGACACCGACAACGACACCGGCATCGACACCGATACCGACACCAACCCCGCTGGCCGGGAAAATGCACCCCTCTCCATTAAGCTCGAGTACACCGTTTCTCCACTGCTCAACTTTTTTTTCCTTCAGCCAGAGGCGCTCCTCTGATGACGCCAATAAGTGGTGTATGAGCCCTCTACAGGTAATGCGCACTGCGCTCTTAACACTATTGAGTGATGCATGAGTCCACTACAGGTAATGCGCACTGCGCTCTTAACACCATTGAGTAATGCATGAGTCCACTACAGGTATTGCACACTGCGCTCTTAGCACCTGCCCCTCTCCAGTCCAGAGCCCCCAAAGGCGCCTGACTCAGGCAACAACCCATATTGTGGTGTTTGTGTTGGTCGGGCCGGGCCCACACGAGCCCGGTTGGTGCTAGTCAGGCAGTGAAACGCGTCTGCCTACATAGGCGGCAGACCGCACCGCTGGACCGAATGTATTCGCTCACTGGGTGCCTCAGCCGGCATCGGGCCGGATTTAGTCGCCCCGTATAGCCGCCCCGGCATCACCCCGGATGTAGTCGCTCAGCCAGACGCCCCTGTATCCGACTGTGTCCTCCCGGCCAGACGCCCCTGTATCTGACTGTGTCCGCCCGGCCAGACGCCCCTGTATCCGACTGTGTCCGCCCGGCCCGACGCCCCTGTATCATACAGTGTCCGCCCAGCCCGACGCCCCTGTATCATACAGTGTCCGCCCAGCCCGACGCCCCTGTATCCGACTGTGCCCGCCCGGCCAGACGCCCCTGTATCATACAGTGTCCGCCCGGCCAGACGCCCCTGTATCCGACTGTGTCCGCCCGGCCAGACGCCCCTGTATCCGACTGTGTCCGCCCGGCCAGACGCCCCTGTATCTGACTGTGTCCGCCCGGCCAGACGCCCCTGTATGCGACAGTGTCCGCCCAGCGAGACGCCCCTGTATCATACAGTGTCCGCCCGGCCAGACGCCCCTGTATGCGACAGTATCCGCCCAGCGCGACGCCCCTGTATCTGACAGTGTCCGCCCAGCCCGACGCCCCTGTATCTGACAGTGCCCGCCCAGCCCGACGCCCCTGTATCTGACAGTGCCCACCCAGCCCGACGCCCCTGTATCTGACAGTGTCCGCCCGGCCAGACGCCCCTGTATCATACAGTGTCCGCCCGGGCAGACGCCCCTGTATCCGACTGTGTCCGCCCAGCGAGACGCCCTGTATCATACAGTGTCCGCCCGGCCAGACGCCCCTGTATCATACAGTGTCCGCCCGGCCAGACGCCCCTGTATCATACGGTGTCCGCCCAGCCCGACGCCCCTGTATCATACGGTGTCCGCCCAGCCCGACGCCCCTGTATCATACAGTGTCCGCCCAGCCCGACGCCCCTGTATCATACAGTGTCCGCCCAGCCCGACGCCCCTGTATCCGACTGTGCCCGCCCGGCCAGACGCCCCTGTATCTGGCTGTGTCCGCCCAGCCCGACGCCTCTGTATCTGAAGTGCCCGCCCAGCCCGACGCCCCTGTATCATACAGTGTCCGCCCAGCCCGACGCCCCTGTATCCGACTGTGCCCGCCCGGCCAGACGCCCCTGTATCATACAGTGTCCGCCCGGCCAGACGCCCCTGTATCATACAGTGTCCGCCCGGGCAGACGCCCCTGTATCCGACTGTGTCCGCCCAGCGAGACGCCGCTGTATCATACAGTGTCCGCCCGGCCAGACGCCCCTGTATCATACAGTGTCCGCCCGGTCAGACGCCCCTGTATCACACTGTGCCCGCCCGGCCAGACGCCCCTGTATCATACAGTGTCCGCCCGGCCAGACGCCCCTGTATCCGACTGTGTCCGCCCGGCCAGACGCCCCTGTATCATACAGTGTCCGCCCAGCCCGACGCCCCTGTATCTGACAGTGCCCGCCCGGCCCGACGCCCCTGTATCTGACAGTGCCCGCCCAGCCCGACGCCCCTGTATCTGACAGTGCCCACCCAGCCCGACGCCCCTGTATCATACAGTGTCCGCCCAGCCCGACGCCCCTGTATCCGACTGTGTCCGCCCGGCCCGACGCCCCTGTATCCGACTGTGCCCGCCCGGCCAGACGCCCCTGTATCCGACTGTGCCCGCCCGGCCAGACGCCCCTGTATCATACAGTGTCCGCCCGGCCAGACGCCCCTGTATCCGACTGTGCCCGCCCGGCCAGACGCCCCTGTATCATACAGTGTCCGCCCAGCCCGACGCCCCTGTATCCGACTGTGCCCGCCCGGCCAGACGCCCCTGTATCATACAGTGTCCGCCCGGCCAGACGCCCCTGTATCCGACTGTGTCCGCCCGGCCCGACGCCCCTGTATCATACAGTGTCCGCCCAGCCCGACGCCCCTGTATCATACAGTGTCCGCCCAGCGAGACGCCCTGTATCCGACAGTGCCCACCCAGCCCGACTCTAGCCATTGGGAACTCAGCCGACCCCATCAAGCTGGAAAGTAAAACATTACGACGCTCTGCGGACGAGTGCGCTGCGTAAAACGACAGCGACGTAACAGAGCGGGCCGTGTGACACTCTTGTGGCGTGACAGAGCGACCGAGCAACACCCCAAGGACAGAGCGGGCCGCGTGACACCCCAGGGACAGAGCGGGCCGCGTGGCACCCCAGGGACAGAGCGGGCCGCGTGGCACCCCAGGGACAGGGCGGGCCGCGTGGCACCCCAGGGACAGGGCGGGCCGCGTGGCACCCCAGGGACAGAGCGGGCCGCGTGGCACCCCAGGGACAGAGCGGGCCGCGTGGCACCCCAGGGACAGGGCGGGCCGCGTGGCACCCCAGGGACAGAGCGGGCCGCGTGACACCCCAGGGACAGAGCGGGCCGCGTGGCACCCCAGGGACAGAGCGGGCCGCGTGACAACCCAGGGACGTGACAGAGCGGGCTGCGTGAGATCCCAGCGAAGTGACGGAGCGGGCGTGCAAAACACCAACGAATTGCCGCTGTGGTTGGCTAGGAAGCCTCTGCGAACACGTCCTGGCTTTTTCCTCTGACACAACCGGCCGGATCATGGTACTGCCTGCGGTTTTGATTCCACAGCAGAGCGCATGCACGCGGAGAGAAAACGCGCCGTCACCCCGGAGAGCCAGGAAAAGGCGTGTTTCGCCTGTATGCCTCACAACGCAAATTGTACGATCTGTGACTTCCAGTCACGCCCGCACGCGCCAAGCGACCCGTGTCGATTTCACCGATGCGGCGCCTCGTGCCGACCGCGGGCCACGGGTGGTCGGCCACACTGTGAGCGGCCGGACTGACTGAGTCAGACTGAGCCACACTGAGTCAGACTGAGCCACACAGACAGTCTGTGGCCAGACTGAGGCAGACGCCACACCGACCGCTGGCGGCCTCCCAGGCGGAGACGATGGCGCCCCAGCCACAGCCAGTCCTGGACAAGAGTGGTGGTTGGGAGGGCGACGGCTGGGACGACGGGAAGCCCGCGGAATACTGCGGTTTGGTCTGCTGTGCTGGTGTCTGTTCCGTAAACCCGGTCGGGGGTGGGTGAGCTTGTGTTGCGGCCAGTGCGCCACAGTTGTGTTGCGGCCTGGTGAGCCACAGTTGTGCTGCGGTCTGGTGTGCCACAGTTGTGTTGCGGCCAGTGTGCCACAGTTGTGTTGCGGCCTGGTGAGCCACAGTTGTGCTGCGGCCAGTGCCCTAGCTAAGAGTCTCGCAGAACGCTGGCTGAAGGTCGGGCAGCGCGGTAGCCGGGATCACACAATGCGGTAGCCAGGGCAATTGCTGCTTGCTGCTGTTTGTGGAAATTGTAGTTTTTTCCCGCAATGTCTCGTGTCAATTGATGAGTTTGTTCAAATGTCTACTTCCGAAGCAGTCAGTGTCAGTACCTATACCGATAGCCGCACGTTGTTTCCGAACACTCGAGCTATCAACAGAGGAGCTTTGCCCTGTACGTGGAGCATCGTCGTTACCGTAGCATCTGCCAACGCCCGTGCAGATAAGGCGTGAACACGTGCTCTGCTTGGGACACTAAGCTCACGTGAGCCCTACATTTCAGACCGCGATGAACATTGGCTTCATACTCACACATTCATACATTCATACAGACGTGAACTCGTCTGACATTCTGCCATGAGAGTTCGTCCACCCATGAATAATGGAAGCAGGCATCCAGAGCGATTACTCTGGCTGGCCGTTTTCTTTTTTCCACTCTTTAGCAGTGGCAGAGTGCCATCCGCTAGAGATTTGCTACGTTAAAGGAAGGGTTACGTTAATCCGGCTTATGTGGCATCCGGTTATATCAAATAAGCAAGCGAGGAAAGATAAGACGCCGGCAAACAAAGAACGTGTTAAGGGCCGATACATAGATAGCATACAGGTTCATGTACAGACATACATGGAAACATACATGCATAACAATCAGAAGGTTATTTGGAGGGTGGACAGCTTCGTGGCCTACGAACACACTCCACTGCCCACCTGCGACCTGAAACGAAGCAGAGGCCCGGCGCCCAGGGCGAGTCGTGGGCGTCAGGCCCGACCTGGTATGTGTAGGTGTATGTTTAACCCATGCTTGAGAATATGGGTCAGAGAGTTGTGAACCATGATTACAGTCATCCAATTTTGTCTCTCGGAGGATCCAAAGATCAGCTCTGTCATCGTCCTTGATTGGTTGTGACTGCGCAAGTGCACATCGCAGACATCGACAGCAACTCGGCACGCAGATGTTAACAGCAACTCAACTGTTGCATGGGCACAGCACAGCAGAACCAACAGCAGGCTCTCTTCTCGAGCTGCCCGTGAACAGCACAGCAGGGCCAACAGCAGACCTCTCTCCTCGAGTTGCACGTGCACAGCAGACATCAGGGCCAACAGCAGACCTCTCTCCTCGAGGTGAACGTGCAGAGCACAGCAGAACCAACAGCAGACCTCTCTCCTCGAGTTGCATGTGCAGAGCACAGCAGAACCAACAGCAGACCTCTCTCCTCGAGTTACGCGCGCACAGCAGACAGCAGGGCCAATAGCAAACCTCTCTCCTATAGTTGCACGTGCACAGCAGACAGGAGGGCCAACAGCAGACTTTTGGCTCCGCGTCACACCTGTACGGCTACAGCGACACATTTCCGGCTGAGTTCGTAAGTTTCCTGAACATATCTGAAAATAATGTAATGTAGATATTCATCATAAATGTTCAGTTCATCATAATGTCTAGTTAATCATAATGTCCAGTTAATCATAATGTCCAGTTCATCATAATGTCCAGTTCATCATAATGTTCAGTTCATCATAATGTCCAGTTGGCTGGACTTTGCAGGATCGTGGCACAATGGTGCAAATATTGTTGATTCCCAGATGGAGGGCGACGTGCTGCAGGCGTTGCAGCTCCAACGTCAAAATACCAGACTTCTGCTCTGATGCAACAACTTCCCGACATTTGCGTATTTGTCTCAATTTACACGTCGCGTGCTTTTCCACCGACGACACTCATTCGGAATGTCGTCTGGCGACCTGCTACATTGGTTGGCACACATGAACAAACCCGACCTATCCCTCTTAACACGCATGTTCTGCTCAACGACACCATTATAATGGATAATCTTGGTAAGGAAGAAATTAAAGACAGAGACAATATCAACATTGCAGTGTTTCAGGGATCCCAGAACTGAGATATTTCACTGCATATATTTTAGATATTTCACACACCTATTTCGAAAACTCGTCGCATTGCATTCAACTGTGTGATGTGGGCTCGCCGCACATCACATCTGCGTGATGTGCGTTCGTCGCACATGACATACGTGTGATGTGAGTTGGTCGCACATGACATATGTGTGACGTGAGCTCGTCACACATCATAATTGTGTGATGTGAGCTCGCCGCACATCACAACTGTGTGATGTGGACCCACCGCACATCACAACCATGTGACGTGACTCTCCGCACATCACAACCATGTGACGTGACTCGCCGCACATCACAACCATGTGAAGTGACTCGCAGCACATCACAACCATGTGACGTGACTCGCCGCACATCACAACCGTGTGACGTGACTCGCCGCACATCACAACCATGTGACGTGACTCGCCGCACATCACAACCATGTGAAGTGACTCGCAGCACATCACAACCATGTGACGCGACTCACCGCACATCACTACTGTGTGACGTGACTCGCCGCACATCATAACTGTGTGATGTGGACTCGCCGCACATCACAACCGTGTGACGTGACTCGCCGCACATCACAACCATGTGACGTGACTCGCCGCACATCACAACCGTGTGACGTGAGCTCGCTATTCGTCAGTGGGGCCCGCTTGCAGAAAAATGCATCTAGGCTCTGCCGACGTGCATGGAATAATTCCTGCGGTTGTGCAGACGTGTACAGAATAGCAGCCGGACCCGGCCGACTTTGGGTGCAATCCTGCCGACATTTGACTCACCTGCCGACTGTGGTGTACACATCTCAAGCGCAAATGCACTGTGCCAATTTGAGCTGGCACTGGCACCATATATGCATGCATATATACACACACACACACACACACACACACACACACACACACACATATATATATATATATATATATATATATATATATATATATATATATATATATATATATATATGTATATATATATATACCCATATATATATATATATATATATATATATATATATATATATATATATATATATATATACATGTGTGTGTGTATGTATGTATGTGCATGTGTGTGTGCACATGCAGGGGTAGAACCAGGAATTTTCATCGGGGGGGGGTAGTTGTCTGGAGGGGCGCCATTTCCTTGAAGCAGCGCCAATGCGGAAGTCCCTGAAGGGGGAATTTCGCCTGAAAACTCATTGAACGATGAGGGGAGATGTACTCAGGCATACTGCAGGGGCCTTTTTACTCTCAGCTGGCGTCTTTTTCGCTGAAGGTCTTTGGCTGAAAAAAATCGCTGGAAAACTGAAGCCACCAGCAGCTGCAACCATCTGTTCATCAATAAAATGGCCAGCAAAGCACAAATGATGCATGGGTTAACATTGGTGATATTGCTTCGGCAGCAACCACGTGATAAACGTCTGCCTTGTTGCGCATCATTGCAACACCAAGTGCACAATTAGCAACACCAGCTAAGCAACAATTAGCAGCACAAGCTAAGCAACAATTAACTCTAACGCCGTCGGTGTACTTTCATTTGCGCAATGCTTCGTTGTGGTGGCTATCACCGGTAGCAGGCGACAAGCCCGGCTTCCTCGGGTGTCAACTTCTGCTGTGACGACGGACGTCCGCGACCATCTGTATGTCTGTCGAGGACGCCAGCGGACCGCATGCCCTCCAGCTGTGTCTTCACTTTCACCAGTGTGATGTCCCTTTCTTGTCCTTCCCACGCCGACAACCGCAGATAGTCGCGAGTATGCAAATGCGTGTTTTCGCTACCAACTGGGGAGAGGACTTCGACTGGCCCCGACAGCACCAACGCCAGCTGCTCCAAGCGCACCGCCGACTCTCATCATCACCTACGTCCCAGGAACGGCTCAGGAACGTCCCAGGAACGGCACAAGAACGGCCCAGGAGCTGCCCAGGAACGGCCCGTGAATGGCCCAGGAACGGCCCGGGAACGGCCCAGGAACGGCCCACGAACGGCCCAGGAACTGCCCAGGAACGGCCCAGGAACGGCCCGGGAACGGCCCAGGAACGGCCCGGGAACGGCCCGGGAACGGCACTTAGCAGACGTCACCGAAGCCGCCGCATGAGCGGCAGTTGGTTGACGGGAGGCAGGTGTGCTCCAGGTGCTCCAGGTGCTCCAGGTGCAGGGCACGGCACACTGCTGGCCTGTACCACTGGGACAGGCCTGGGAGCCGACCTGTACCACTGGACCGAGCATGGAGCCGACCTGTATCACTGGGACAGGCCTGTGAGGCGACCTGTACCACTGGGCCGGGCCTGGACCGAGCATAGAGCCGACCTGTACCACTGGGACAGGCCTGGGAGCCGACCTGTACCACTGGGACAGGCCAGGGAGCCAACTTGTACCACTGGGACAGGCCTGGGAGCCGACCTGTACCACTGGGACAGGCCAGGGAGCCAACTTGTACCACTGGGGCAGGCCTGTGAGGCGACCTGTACCACTGGGCCGGATATGGGAGCCGACCTGTACCACTGGGCCGGGTCTGGGAGCCGACCTGTATCACTGGGCCGAGCCTGGAGCCGACCTGTACCCCTGGGCCGGGCCTGGGAGCCGACCTGTAACACTGGGCCGGGTCTGGGAGCCAACCTGTACCACCAACTCCCAGGCCCGGCCCGGGCCTGGGAGTTGGCAGGACCACTGGGACGAACCTGGGAGCCAACCTGTACCACTGGGCCGGGCCAGGGAGCGGACCGAGACAGCTCATGTCACTGTCCGTACAGTGGGCGCCCGATGGAATCAAGATGGAAACGGGGCGTGTCTACTTTAGTGCCGGGCGTCCGAAAGACAGACACAGGTCAAAAACAGGCCGGTGCTTCCTTTAGCCACCTGCAATCGACTTCAGTGCAAGCGGCGCAGATGTGGTCCTGATGTAGGTCAAAGAGGGTGGCCACGAACACTCCAAACACGCACACACAGATAAAAAGAGAGAGAGAGAGAGAGAGAGAGAGAGAGAGAGAGAGAGAGAGAGAGAGAGAGAGAGAGAATTTTTATATATATATATATATATATATATATATATATATATATATATATATATATATATATATATATATATATATATATATATATATATATATATATATATATATATATATATATATATATATATATATATATATATATATATATATATATATATATATATATATATATATATATATATATATATATATATATATATATATATATATATATATATATATATATATATATATATATATATATATATATATATATATATATATATATATATATATATATATATATATATATATATATATATATATATATATATATATATATATATATATATATATATATATATATATATATATATATATATATATATATAGAGAGATATATGATATATATATATATATATATATATATATATATATATAGAGAGAGAGAGAGAGAGAGAGAGAGAGAGAGAGAGAGAGAGAGAGAGAGAGAGAGAGAGAGAGAGAGAGAGAGAGAGAGAGAGAGAGAGAGAGAGAGAGAGAGAGAGAGAGAGAGAGAGAGAGAGAGAGAGAGAGAGAGAGAGAGAGAGAGAGAGAGAGAGAGAGAGAGAGAGAGAGAGAGAGAGAGAGAGAGAGAGAGAGAGAGATAGATGGGAGGGGGAGAGGGGAGCACAAATTACCGCTGTAAGGGGGACCTGTTGTCCTTGACCTCGGAGGCGACCCCATGGTAGGTTATCAGAAAAACATGTCGATATTTCCCCGGTAATTGTCGGCCTGTTCGGTCCGGTTAGTCGTCTGCAGTATGTCTGAACACGGTTCAAATAATAAAAAGCGTTTTTTTCTGATGCGGTTAGACGCACTCCCTCCGGCGCTAAGGGTGGGCCTGGGCCGAACACTTTGATATTTTTTTAAGTAATGAGTTCTAAACGCTTCTGAAGAAAACAAAATATGTTGCCTAAAATTATGAATAAATTGCTAATACATAGACCAATTAATTTGGAACCAGGATCAATTAAGTATACTCAACCTTACTGTTAGTATAGTGTATCAGGCACTCTTCAAAACTATGATTTCTGCCTCAAATTAAGTCAACGGGTTTTCACGACGGGAGAATCGCCTGCAACCGCAGTCAGCTGTTGCGGGCCTGTTTGTCCAACCGTATCTAGAAGAACCGTGGGCCTGGGTGGGCAGTTCTCCCTACCGTACAAATATTCGGTGCGCCCTACACAAGTGTGAATTGTAACATAATGCATGACCATGCCACTCCCACCCCCTAAAAAAGCCGCCGATACCCTTCCTATACTAGTGCAAATGTCCGCCAATCCTACTAGTGTCGCCGCTGGACCTGTTTAATATGAATGCTCAGTTTGCCGGTCAGCACAGAATGGAATGCTCAGTTTGCCAGTCACTCAAAACGATGTTCGTGGTACAATGCTGAGGGTGCTGCCAACTTGGGGAGAAACCTAGAGCCTGAGACATAGTTGGAGACCTCTCTATATTCCAAGGTGGATGGCGTCCAGCAGCAAGATGTGCCCGACTTCAGGCAAATATCCCACCTTGACGGAAAAAGTCATTGGTTTGAAGTTTTCTTCGCTTCTACAATGCATTGCATTGCATTCATGTTGATTAGCATGGAAAGTAAAATGTTCCCACGGAGGATTCAGGAGGGCTTAATGAACCCGGCAAGGGTCCTGACCCAGCCCCCCTCAATCGCCTGGGATCTCCATCCAGAGACCCAGAGGCGGTGTCAGTGTGGTGGATGCTGGGCGGACATCCCCCCAACCGCCCGGTGTCTCCACCCAGAGACCCAGAGGCGGTGTCAGTGTGGTGGATGCTGGGCGGACATCCCCCAACCGCCCGGGGTGACCACCAGAGACCCAGAGGCGGTGTCAGTGTGGTGGATGCTGGGCGGACATCCCCCAACCGCCCGGGGTGACCATCCAGAGACCCAGAGGCGGTGTCAGTGTGGTGGATGCTGGGCGGACATCCCCCAACCGCCCGGTGTCTCCACCCAGAGACCCAGAGGCGGTGTCAGAGTGGTGGATGCTGGGCGGACATCCCCCAACCGCCCGGTGTCTCCACCCAGAGACCCAGAGGCGGTGTCAGTGTGGTGGATGCTGGGCGGCCATCGGCGTGGCCGACGCCCGGGGTGCCACCAGAGGCCCAGAGGCGGTGTGTGGCGGATGCTGGGCGGCATCTGGCGGTGGCCGACGTCCGGGTCGTGCTGTCCGCACATCCCGACCCTATTCCTGGCCCACATTCGGCCGCAGCGGATCCGGCTCCAGGCTGGCGCGCTCACCGACGGCCAGCGAGCTCTCTCCTCAGTCAACCGGCCATGAGCTGGCAGAGCGCGATTATGTCCGGCCGGACCGCACAGACAGAACGGCTGACCTGGCTGAAGCCTGGCGCTCTCTCTCTCTCTCTCTCTCTCTCTCTCTCTCTCTTCTCTCTCTTCTTCTCTCTCTCTCTCTCTCTCTTTCTCTCTCTCTTTTTTTCTTTATATATATATATATATTTTTTTTTTACTCTCTCTCTCTCTCTCTCTCTCTCTCTCTCCCTCTCTCTCTTTCTAGGTCAAACACCTTTGCTATCAATGAAGTTACTCTTCGATGGAACCAAGTCGCTGAATATATGAGCAGATAAATTGTAACATATCATAATAAAGATTGATAACCAATTGATGTGAATCAGTTATTATAGCTTTTGTAACAGCTCCAAGAAATATGTGCTGCTTGGTAGAGTACAGAACACAATGGTGACAGCATAGCATGCTCTTATTAATCGAATTAAGCCATTCGATATTCCCACTTTCAATCCTCGAGATATGGCAGCTGAATACATCAACCGATGCCCTGAACCGCCACTCAGGAGTTCTGGTACCAATAGTGTGGTGCTCAAGCCGTATTGGCACCTCAGGAATATCGGAAGCATGTTTTTACACGTGCATGGCATCAATGAAGTGTATTTTGGACTAATTTAAAAAGCTTTCATTCTTTAAATGTCATCATATCGGTTGCATACAACAGCAACAACAACATGAACAATAACAAGGACAACAACTCTATTCTATATACAAAGTCTATACAAACGGGGAAATGTGGCATCATAACAACGGTGCCGAAAAACCTGGCATTATAATAATGTTTACATATCGAAACGTGGCGACCCACAGACAAGCATGCATGCACGCAATCAGATGCTCAGCCGGTCCGGTGGAGATCCAGCTGATCAGTCCAGTGTTTCCTGATTCTGGACTTTGACCGAGTATAAGCTTACAACAGTTGTTATCAGATGATTTGCACTGAATGGAAGCCGGTCATGGAACACCTGTTTCCGGTGATAGCTCTCCGGTCATGCAACACCTGCTTCCGGTGATAACACTGCGGTCATGGAGCACCTGCTTCCGGTGATAGCTCTGCGGTCATGGAGCACCTGCTTCCGGTGATAACACTGCGGTCATGGAGCACCTGCTTCCGGTGATAGCTCTGCGGTCATGGAGCACCTGCTTCCGATGGTAACACTGCGTCCATGGGCACATCGTGAACAACGCATGTTCCCGACGGGCTGCAGTGTGTGTTATGGTCGAGGAATGTCCTCAGCACTAGATAATATGGGGATCACATGACTGCGCTGTCTTCTGGGCATAGTTCCACCACAGGTGGACGGCATGAATCGAAACCTAGTAAGATCGAAGCAGTTGACATTTGACAGGTGGAGTGCACGTGTGAAACTTCCCTATGAGTGAGCTGCCTTGTTTGAAAATCTGTTTACACTGATAGACATGTATTAAGGCCATCTACAATTAACTCGTGGCTATTACAGCCTCACGTCATGCAAATAAAAAGAGGTCGGCAGAAGTATCATACATTCAGATATCGTCTACAAGCAGTCATAAAAGCAGACACATAAATAAGGCGCTAAGTGCCTCCACAATCCGGCACTGTCGGGCGATGCCAAGATCAACAGACGAGTCGCTGCTAATTACATTCCCCAGGTATTTTGCATCCTCGGCGTCCCCCAGCGGACCACCAATGCACAGTGGAGACAGCAAAGCATCATGCATGTACTTTGATATGCGTGCTTGCACAAAATTTGTATTTGCATTGCATGCTATCCAATTTTCTTCTCCGAATTCTTCACATCCTTTTAGTAGCTCTCGTAATCCAGCTGTACGAAGAGATACTATAGCACAATCTCATATGTGCACATTATATGGTTAATTCTTTCACCACCAGCGTAACGGCCAACGCTAACTCGTTGAGGTTTTTACTTGGGCCATCCATGTATAATTTGAAGAGTTATGGATAGAGAATCCCACCCGCTCACACTGCATGCGTTACACTAAACCACCAGAACAGTTGTCCTCTTCGAAATCACAAACATAATATAATATGGATGATATATTTTGTAATACACCATGGAACAGGAAGCCCGAGAAGCATGCATTGAGTAGTTCTGTTGTTCTGTTGTGGGAGTTTGTTCACACAGATAGACGAATTGCTGCATCGTTTGGCCTGCAGCTTATGATAGTGTATTACGTGGCCGACTCATCAATGTTGATACTCCAGAGTTCCTGTTGAGCATGTCAGATTTACTGAAAACAGAGTACGTCCAATTCATCAAGTAAAGATAAAACGTCTGACCTTAGTAGAAAGTCATTTGATGACCTTGACATACCCCGTGCACTGCCGTTAGCAACTTTCATTGTAGTTCGTGTTCATACTTGGTCTCCACTGAGGTGCCCTCCACAACTCTACTAGCGTATTATCTGGCTACAAGGCTGGCTTCATCAGGATCATGTGGTCCTTACATACACAGCTTACATGGAACGAGTTGTGTCATGTCCAGTATTACTATGCTCAACCGCTACCACGACGTCACTCCTCTCTTATATATATTGTCTCACCAGACAAGCATTATGTAATGTGTGGAAACTATGAATATATATATACTTGGGCTATCCTCGGCTGCCTGCTCAACGTTGGCGGTCTTGTTCCTTTAGCACTTCCATTTGCACGCTCTTCCGCGCCAAATATCTCTCTCCCTTTCACATCCCCTTTCACTCTCGCCTTATCTTGAGGACTCTGTCGATGGTCTGGAGGGCGCTGATGACCTTGTAGTTGTTGACTAGCTAACGCTGTGTTGCCAGCAGTCATCTCGTCAGGAATGTGCTTCACCGTTCTCTGACACGAACCGTCCGTATCCCGCAATTTCGCTCTGCTTGTGCCTCTTGTGACGAGCAGACTGGTGCAGTGCCGGAGTTGGGGCGGCTGCGGAGTGCTTCACTACCTATACCTAGTGCTTCACTACCTATCGTGTATCGGATCCGAGTTTTCCGTCTGAGGTATCGGTGTCTGTATTGTTTAGTAGTAGTAGTAGTAGTAGTAGTAGTAGTAGTAGTAGTAGTAGTAGTAGTAGTAGTAGTAGTAGTAGTGTGTAGTAGTAGTAGTAGTAGTAGTAGTGGTGTAGTAGTAGTAGCAATGGTAGTAGTATTAGCTTAATTGTGGTACATGGCATAGGACTGAAGCTCACACCTAGGAGATGTGGGTTAGCAACATTTATTCACGGGAATTCTCAGAAAAAGACATCAAAAACGCATAGCTATGTCTTTCCGTACATTATTTTTAACTTGTGTTTGGGACTGACATGAAGCACTAACGGTCGAGAGAAATTGGTATTGATGGTTGCTTATTGGCACGAACTTGGCACGGCTGTGACACCACACAGCGGATGAGAATACCAAGAGGCAAATGGGTGCAAATGAAGAACAATCAGTTATATTCAACGCCGTCCACTACACGACAAGCCAACAAACATCTCGAGTATCGGACAATCCAGTCCCTAGTACCACCGAGTCTTGGTATCTACAGCTCAACCGTCACTCCTTCACATGAAGCAAGAAGTGTTGCAACGGCAGCCCAATGCACCCGAAGGAGCTCCATGTCTGTGAAGCTGTTCTTCACCATGTTCTACTCCCTTCATTTTAAATTGATTGAGAGAATTAAAACCACTGGAAAATCCCCTGCCCACATGGTACTAGTATGTTGATAAATTGTGGCTAACGCCAACAGCCATATCCTGTTTCCTGTGACCGTGGCTGTTGCCGTGTAAATAAGGTGGATGGGTGTTTGGGGCGGAGGTGACGGGTACGAAAATGGTGGGTCCTTACTTGCTTCGAAACCTTTCGTACACACTACTCAATGGTTTGTCCAGTGCCAAAACGAATATTTCCAAGACTAAGGATTCAGTTCTATTTGAGAGCCGCTATGAATTAAGCAGAGAACAGGGACCGTAAGGAGTTTCACATAGCATTTTATGTGCGTTTAAGCTCACAACAAACGTCTGAGGTGGCTTAAGTAAAGAAGCGCTTACTTATCTATCAGTATTTTGTGCTTGATACACATTGAGGACTTCAAGATAGTTTTTGAACGTTTGCGCGTGCCTTTTTAGCTCCATGCATTGAGTTGTAACCGGCAGTCAGTGACATGTACAACGATGTTTGTACATTTCACTAACTTCCTGGCTTGGAGTATCCTCTCCAGACATGTCCAGTGTTCTGCACTGTCCAGTGTTGGAGTCTACTCAAGTGAACACTATGTAATCTCATGTTGCGAGGTGGGAATACTGCGGGTATTATTGTGCCCACAAACTGTGGCCATGCACAACCCAGGATATGTACTCTGCTGCTATGAGACGCTATACAATCTAAGAAGAATATTCATGGCGGTAAATTACACCATATTGTGATACACCATATTGAAATGTAAAGCTACATTTCAACTGTCAACATTTTTTCGTCCGTTAGTAGCCTATCGTAGCCTCCAAATGACTCGCGACGTTAATCATAAGTTCACGTGAACCCTCGGAGCGAAGGTTGGCTTGGTCAGCGTCAATAAGGGCCCTGGACGGACGTGGGCACGGAGCCCCCTGGCGGCACGAGTCCGTGGCGCTGCAGGCAGAGGATACGGCACCGTGTCGGGCGGAACACTTGTGAGCTTACCGCAACGCGGCTCCCTTGGAGGCACCTTACTGGGAGTCGGAACTCCCCATCTCCCCCAATTGCGCCCACAAGTCAATCCAGACATCACCGTATTCCGTCAAATTTCTGAAAGTTCCCCCCCCCCCCCCTTCCCCCACCCATTGCAGAATTCCAGTAATATATAGGAGTCGGAGCAGGCGGCCATGTACCCAAGGTGTCGCTATCAAGACGAGGTCCTCAAGAACTACCACGAGCTCCGCAGAACACGTTGAGTTCGCCAGCAGACCTCGACTCTACCTACCCTAACGGAAAACGTGGCGGCCTTGAGCACGATTGATTGAATATGAACTTTATCATAATGCAAAGATGGGAGCGACGTCGCTCATCTCAAAGGCAGGAGAGCCTTTCCCATTCCCTCCCTCAGTTTCCGCGTTTCTGGACATGGCTACTTTTACGGACTATTGATTGCTACCGATCGTTGCTTCCACCGACCATTGCTCGCTACTGATCGTGGCCTCTATCGACCATTGATCGCTACTGATCGTTGCTTCCACCGACCATTGATCGCCACTGATCGTGGCTTCTACCGACCATTGATCGCTACTGAACGTTGCTTCCACCGATCATTGATCGCCACTGATCGTAGCTTCTACCGACCATTATATGATGCTTCACTGGTCACTGGCAATATGACAATTAGAAGGAGGCTCAATCCATTATCTCCACGTATGGAAGACCAGCTTGGCATACGCTTCATGATTATGAAACCGGCGCAAACAACGGACTCTGAGTTTCAGTCGTCCGTTTTGTCGTCGACACACAGCTAGCTGGCAATCACATGGGCAACCGCAACAAACTAGCGGGGACGACAGTCGTATTCCAACGAGTGTGAGATGTGACGTGTGCGTGGCTCCGGCAGCATGGCATGAAGAGCGAACGGAGGGAAAAACCGGACTGATTTCACTCGGTGGACAACGTAACCTGACTGCCCCCACACGTCCGGTTTTTGTGGCTCCGATTAATCGGACAATTACACGTTCCAAGCTGGTGAAAAACCTGGTCGCGTGGATCTGGGAGGCGATTGGGATCTGGGAGGCGCACGTCAATTCGCTTGTGGCGACGTGCAGCGGTATCGACCTACTTCATCACGAGCACGGTCGGCCGGTCCGTTTGCTGCCTATGATCTTTGATGCGCCAGCCGCATCTCACACACCGCATGCTGCATCCTGGTATACGGCGGTGCAGCGCAGACGGAGACGGCCAGAGCTCAGAAGATTGTCAACTTTGGTGCGCGTGTGATTCCGGGCCGCAAACAAGTTTGAACACATCTCAGATGTCACGAGAAGCCGCCATCGGATGTCTGCCGTTGACCTGGCCTCATGCTGCGACGAGTGCCTCCTCCACAAGATGTTAAGGTCACAAGTGCCCGTCTCACTGTATAGACAGATCGCATGCAACCGCATCAACCCAGTGACGTCAAAATGTTCTTGGAGTATGTCCTGGATACTGAATGTATATGTGCAGAGTCTTTTCATGTGTCCAAACAAAATGTGCATCTGCTTGATATTGAAAAATTGCGAGGTTAGATCAGGTAACGCTAAATGGTCAGCTCAAGTAAGTTCAGTAGTAGTTTGAATCCCCCGGTACATCACTTTTGAAGCATGCACATTTTGCGTCAGGAATAAATGAACGATACTGAAGCATCTTCGCAAACTGTTGAGCTGCTGACGTCATGACCAGACCTTGCGGCACGCTAGAGAAATGCGGGTATTGATAAAGCGATCACTTCAACCCTTCCCTAAGTGTAAACTGTTCGAAATGTAATTAAATCGAAGGGTCAAATCAGGTCAAACATGGTCGGATGACACAAGATCTGGCTACCTCAGATCATTGGTTGGTCATGCAATGTCATATCGCACAGCTTAGGCGGAACTGAAACTGAATTCAGGTATAACTCCACGACGAGCAGCACCATTCTGTATAGGATGGTATTGTGCAGAACATATGCGATGCTTGATCTGACCTCGTGTCATTGACATTTGATATATACCTTCGTCAGTAACCCTGATCTTGGTTAAACTTTCGAGACAGCAGGGTGTTCGGCTTGATGAAAGAATAGCATGATGCGAGTTAGCAGTAGCCGGTAGGTTGCAATTACTCGAATTGACGGAGCTTTGAAGATTTTGGAATATTGCTGTTTTTCCGTCCCAAGTCCATGGTCATTGACGACCTTGATCTGAAGTTTGTACCATACGTGCAAAGCTGATGAATGAGAAAGTACCGGCTGTTTCTTGTTTCTACGTCTCCTCATTCGGCCGCTATCTCATGAAAGCCAGGGGGTGATGCTCTCGACAGCACCCCCTCACCCGCCCCGGCCCGACAGGGGTTAACATCAAAGAACGTGCTGTGGAATCCACGGCAATGCAAATGGAGAGGTTCCTTACTTTGTTTTTTGTTTGTTTGTTGGCATATTGTCCTGCAAAAACGACACCGACTTATGGACGCGTTATCCATGCGGTCTTATAGGGCATGGTGTGGCTCTGGCCACAGGGCGACAAGCTCTAGCGTGGATAAGTGGATAAACAGCGAAACTACTAATTATTATAATGGCAGGTTTATCGCACTACTCACCAGCATTTAAGTTTCGTTTAGACTCAGCCTTGTCATGGTTCGCTTAATTAAACATTGGATACTTGTTTCAGCTCAAACCCGAAGAGGAAGTGTTCGCTCCGCTCCCGTCCCCTTCGTCTAAGCAATGTCGGCTTCATTCCAGAACAGAAGGTTCAGCTCGTTTATTGTCAGAACCTAGAAGCTAGCATTGCCTTGTCGACGCCCGCACCAGCCAAGGTGCTTAGACTACCACTAGCAATGTAAAGCACAAGGGAAAAATACAATCCGAAATACAAACACAAAGTAGAGGAGGAAAACCCACCAAAGCTAGAGCGACAAGGAAAGCACAGCCAGAGGCGAAGCCACGGGGCGGGGCCCGGGCCCTCCTGCTCCACTCCCCTTAGGAACTAAAAATGCACTAGATCAACGATAAATTTTGCGATTTTCACCATAGAGAACTAGATTTTTGTGTTTTCATCACCTCCTTTTGTTTGAGCCACAACTTCGAAAATCCCGGCTGCACCCCTGAGCACAGCGGTCCGCATCATCGTGGTGTCATGACACGGGTCGGTGTCATCGTGGTGTCATGACACGGGTCCGCATCATCGTGGTGTCATGACACGGGTCCGCATCATCGTGGTGTCATGACACGGGTCCGCATCATCGTGGTGTCATGACACGGGTCGGTGTCATCGTGGTGTCATGACACGGGTCGGTGTCGGCACTCACCGGGGTGTCATCGCGGCGGTGGCGACACTTGGCCTGCGGCCGAGCCCGGTACGTCGACGGCTGCAGAGCCGCGCCGACAGTCCGCCGGCGGTGTCGGGTCAAGGCCGTGTGACGTCACCGGCGGTGCCGGGTCAACGCCGTGTGACGTCGCCGATGCACCGGCGTATCGGCGTGCTGCTCTGTCTCGAGCCGACCGTGCTCGGCGCCCGCGCTGGCCGCCCTCCCGATCACGTGGCCCACGCCGACCGCTCGACAACGCGTCTGCCTGACACTGCGCCGTCGGCCGACACTGTGCCGCAGTGCTGCGACTGAGTCGCGCGCGGCGTCTGCTGCGATGGTATCACGCTCGCTCCACCACTGGCACGCGCCCAGCCCGGCAGCGACAGCCTTTCCGACTGACGCGGCCGGCTGACACACTTGAGGCTCGCGCTCTGCGCCGCAGCAGTGCGGTGCGCCGCCGCCAGGGGCGCTGCACTCGCATCCGCCGGCTTCGTTTAGCGCCGGCGTCCGAGGAATCCGATAAAAAGGCGACCCTGTCAGCGGCCGGCCGGCCACCGCTCGAGAGCAGACCTTCTTCTGCTGACCCATATCCGATGTCCCGGCAGTCAAGTTCGCTTCCGGGACGGCGTCCAACGACTGCGACAATATGCAGGACATGCAGGACCCTGAACATCCGCGACACAGTTCCCACAAGAGCCAGGGCCTGCAGCTGGCAGACCCTGCACGACCCAGAGCCTGCATGGCATTGAACTTACAGGAAACAGATCCTGCATGGCCAAGCGCGCCTACACGAAATAAGCATCTTGCGATGTTCTTCATTGGGATTGTGTGATCTGGGCAGGGCTGGAGATCTCGCACAAAGCCAGGGTGTTTTCAGTGGCTATTTTCAAGACATATTTTCAGATTGACCAGGGAGATGACAACTTAGTATTACCAGAGTGCCAAGCCAGGGTGTTCAGACCCCCTTCTCCAATCCACCCGGGATATTTAGCCATGATCTGGGCTTTTTAAGCACCCGGATGAATTCTCGGGATTACGGAGACTTTAGCATCAATGATGTTGCTTCGGAAAATGAAATTAACTAAGGAACATTTTCTTTTATCCCTGTTTTGAAACATTTTGTTGCTTTAATCCGTGAAGGACGAACGAACAAACCTTCCCTGATGTCGTAGTTTGAGCATTTCGAATTTTGAAGCGAAATCGGACTGCATTTTTTGATGTTTTCTGACTTGCGCACAGCAACGATAAAAAACATTTCCAGTACAGTTTTTTTAAGTGCACGTGCATAGCTCATCAGCCCGTCAATAGAGGCATACATAACTCGTAAACAAGCGCATGTACAACTCGTCCATAGGCGCATATATAACTCGTCTATAACGCGTCGCCTGACGCCGCGTATTACTGGGCACACGATACACGCTCGCCACCGATAATGGCAGGTGCTTGTGGCCATACCACCGATAATGGCAGGTGCCTGTGGCCATACCACCGATAATGGCAGGCGCCTGTTGCCCGCCACCGATAATGGCACTTGTTTGTTGTCACGCCACCGATAATGGCAGGTGCTTGTGGCCATACCACCGATAATGGCAGGTGCTTGTTGCCACGCGCACCAGCACCCAACCATCTCCCGGCTGGAATCGGCTGCACCACTGGCTGGTGTCGGGAGAGCGTCACCACTGAGGAGTGGCGCTCCAGCACGGCCACACCTGCAGCGCTCCTGGGCAGGGGTCGGAGACAGTAGGTCGGTCGCCGCACATGACCTACCCCGATAGATCCCGGCAGGCCCCACTGAGTAGCGCAGCCGTGGGGCCCACGGCGCAGCCGCCCTCGCTCACGATCACCATCTGTAGTCGCTGCCCCGCCGGCGTGTGCCCGGCGTGGCAGTTGCCTTCTCGTTTGGCATAGGAAAGCCGCTCTGATTTACCACCTCTCCGTAAAAAAATAACACATTAATGAGCGTATCCACAACCAGGCATGCTGAATGTTGAATGAGCCGATGAAAACTCAGATGCATTTATGCTTATATATTGATATATATATATATATATATATATATATATATATATATATATATATATATATAATTGCATGCGACAGCGTTCTCTGCATTTATATTCTTCTTATTTATGCTTTCTAGTTTTCGAACGCATGATCTATGATTATCTGTAAGTTATATAAAATATCCTCTAGCGGTGCAATGATTAACACGGCCGTTATGATGTAAATAGCATAGGAAGTCGGCATCTATGTGAAACAAGTCGTGATTCGAGGTTACTATGTTTTGTCGACGTTTCAACCAGTCCTGACCATCTTCAGAACTAGCACAGTACGAACCACGTAGGTGTAATGCAAGCATACAAATTAAGTGATGATACGTACAGTTTCAATTGCAACACTTCCTGTTCTGAAGGCACACGTAAAATCAAAGGGGAACGCATATGAATATTCCGTGAAATACGCTCATCAGACATGCAATGGCCACAATACAGTTTACACAACACACAATACACAATACCTATGATGAACAGAGTACACCGCAAGCATTAAGAACACTCATGCGCTTATGCGGGCGGTAGGTGTCTGGCATATAGGGGCTGATGCGTGTCTGTCTTTGTATGTGCATTGATGGTGGGAGCTGTCTCACGGATGTGGATGGTTTCAGCTGCCGCCAGGCGCCGCTGATCACGACAGTGTAACAGGATGGTAGTGCTAGCTGTGAGTAGGTGTCTGGTGAGATGTGTGCTGTGCTCTGTTGAAAGATGACTTTGGGCCACCATCGTAGAGGTGCATGGGGAGCAAAATATTCGAATATATATATATATATATATATATATATATATATATATATATATATATATACAGGGTGTTGTTTTGCATACTTTTGAGGGGGCAAGAGCCACCTGAAAGGTGCTGATCCATCACTGGGGTCACTACGGAGCCAGCCGTTCGGCAGATTCAGGCTACCTGCGGGCCGCCAGCGGTCCTATCGTCAGTGGACAGGGGCACACCTCAGGTGCGTGTGGTGGGACGTTGTTTGCATAATTGACGTGTTGCACGGAATTCAATGAAATAATTGGTGTGTGGAGCCGTCAGCGCGCACTAGAGCACAGCTCTTGCCATTGCTGCAGCTCTTAGCTCATGAGTGTGTGTGCGTTTTGACCACGCCTTGCTTGCTGCACAGCTGCCATGGACAGCGGACAAACAAACATCATGGAATCAAGTTCTGCAAGCGCCTGATATATTTGAATTGGCACGTGCAAAAACAAACTGTGCATACAATACGGCACAAGGGCATTCACTTCTCAGCTCGCGAAAACTAGGACAAGGCAGTTGCTGGTGTGCGTTGCTATACAGGGGCCGACGGAAGTGGTGCACACGATCGTGAGCGATCGCCGCGAGCTCCGCCTGTCCGATTGCTCGTTCGCTGTTCCTGGAGGTTTGTGAGACGCCGTTCGTTAGCCGACCTTGTCGCCAGGTGGATGAAGGCAGCCGGTTCACTTCAGACGGTCGAAGTTCGGTACTGGGGGTTGTTCATATCTGGTTGGCGGCTACCATTTTTTTAAGGTCCGCCACCCTAGATCAGGTGACCAGGAGTGCCCCCTCCCCTTGCCCAACGACTGCAAGTATCCTACTTTGACACCATACAATAAACAGTAAAGTCGCGGCATTCCCAGCTAAGAGATGGAAAACAAATAAACAAGCATACAAAGCACCCGGTATTAGAGCAATAAAACTAACAATAAGAATGCTGTAAGTAGTCATACCCAAAGGAGGCGTATGACTGGCACTAGATCCATCCCTGTGTATGTGTGTCACAGACACAATTGTCACAATTGTCTGTCTCTGTCATAATGTGTCTGTATCTGTGTCTTACCATCCAGGCCCATTTTTCCTGCCCTACTTTTGGTGTTTCATTATGTTTTCAGTAGACGGTCCGTCGAGCGCTGGATGCCTTGGTCGGCATGCGAAGTTGCAGCTCACTGATCAAATCATGAATTGGAATGTCGGAAGCCCTTCCAAGCAATCAAGACGACCAATGCCTGAAGCCCTTCCAAACAATCAAAATCAATGTCTGAAGCCCTTCCAAGCTATCAAGATCAATGTCTGAAGCCCTTCCAAGCAATCCAGACCAATGTCTGAAGCCCTTCCAAACAATCAAAATCAATTTCTGAAGCACTTCCAAACAATCAAGATCAATATCTGAAGCCCTTCCGAACAAACAGGATCGACGATGAATGGCTCTTGTTCGCAATATTGCGTTCGTTTTTTCGCTTCGCTTGCTCACCCCATCTGAAACACATTTTGAGTCCATACACAGCAACATTTATTATCTATATGTAGACACAAATGCTTAGCACATCAGCAATGTTGCTTCTAAACTTCTGCGGTATGCGGTTCGCAACAACAACATCGACAACACCGCAGAGAGAACGCAAACCAAGCTAAGCGGCCAGCCTCACCTCACCCCCAGAGGCAGCCCAGTGACGCACCAGAGGATAGCGCTGCGACAGTGGGCCTGCTCCGCGGACACCCTCAGCAGGTCACACGTGGCGATACACTCATCAGCGACCACCGGCGACGCTGACCCGACGCTGACCCGACGCTGACCCGACCTGACCCGACCTGACTCGACCTGACCCGACCCGACCTGACACGACCTGGCAAGAACTGACCCGACCTGACCCACCTGACCCGAGGCGGGCGCACCAGTCGAGAGGGACGACTCACGCGGCGTACACCGCCTGCGGCAAAACACACCGACACGACAGCGCGCCGGCAGGGTGTGCAGAATGGACCATTGAGTGGGCAGCCGTGCGCAGCACGGACTGCGCCCGCACAGCCGGCAATGGACCATTGAGTGGGCAGCCGTACACAGCACGGACTGCGCCCACACAGCCGGCAGTGCAGCACGTCTGGAGCGACACTCGTGGTCACCACTTGCACTCCGCCACGTGGATTTTGGTGTAAGATGCACTGTGTGTCACGTGTTTCTGATACACATCTCGCATTCACGTCGGGCCGCCCACGTATAGCCCACATTGAGGTCCGGCCGCCCACGTATAGCCCACATTTAGGTCCGGCCGCCCACGTATAGCCCACATTGAGGTCCGGCCGCCCACGTATAGCCCACATTGAGGTCCGGCCGCCCACGTATAGCCCACATTGAGGTCCGGCCGCCCACGTATAGCCCACATTGAGGTTCGGCCGCCCACGTATAGCCCACATTGAGGTCCGGCCGCCCACGTATAGCCCACATTGAGGTCCGGCCGCCCACGTATAGCCCACATTGAGGTTCGGCCGCCCACGTATAGCCCACATTGAGGTTCGGCCGCCCACGTATAGCCCACATTGAGGTCCGGCCGCCCACGTATAGCCCACATTGAGGTTCGGCCGCCCACGTATAGCCCATATTGAGGTTCGGCCTCCCACGTATAGCCCACATTGAGGTCCGGCCGCCCACGTATAGCCCACATTGAGGTCCAGTCGCCCAGTGTAGCCCACATTTAGGTCCGGTCGTTATGGGCGAAGCTGAAAGTATTCATCTGTATAGTGCAGGATCAAAATGAACTGGATCAGAATATACGGAGTTGAAGGTTGGCGCAAAACCAGGATTTCACGGATAAGATATTGGTATTATGTGCGCATCATTGGCCAGGAGTAATGGATACAGTCCATCGAGCATGGACAGGGGCGGATACGGGGGGAGGGGTTGGGAGCATGCGCCCTCTCCCCATCTCCCCATGGAAATATGATGCACTTCCGACCGAAGAAGGCGGCCGTTCGGGAAGCCTCGTGTGCACCAGCTCAAGCCAAGGGCACCACTGTGAGACGAAACGGTGCCACCTTGAGGCGAAAAGGCACGGGGATGAGGACAAGCAGCACCCAGGTGACAATCCCAGGTATTCAGGTGATGCCACTGCGAGCATACTGTACCCATTCCAAGACGCCAATTCCCATTCCCTTCGGGGCCCACTGGGGTCTTACTCACCAGAGGAGCACCGATCCAACATAAGACAGTCATGGGAAGGTTGACGAGAGAATACATTGGCGAGTTGTCTTTGTTGAAGCCAAATCTCAACGGTAACGCAGTGCCCGACATAATAACCCACAGGTCATGAAGCTAAGCTCGTCAAACTAAGCTCCTTGAAGTCCATGCTGTGGCTCTTCCCCTGCAACTGGCCAAGGAGTTCCTTCCCCCCGCTATGTGGCGTAGCTGCCCGGAGCGCCATTCGTCCCGCGCCATTACTGGAGGCGCCAGATGTCAGTAGAAGTGCCAACTCCATGGTAGACACCGGTGGTACATTTACCTGTCACGCCGCAGAAGGCGCAGGCGACCGCCGGCCACCCGACGGCTGCCGTCTGTGCCGGCGGCACCATTATGTACCTGCCTGTCTGTACCGGCGGTACCACTACCTGTCCGTCTGTACCGGCGGTACCATTATGTACCTGCCTGTCTGTACCGGCGGTACCACTACCTGTCCGTCTGTACCGGCGGTACCATTATGTACCTGCCTGTCTGTACCGGCGGTACCACTACCTGTCCGTCTGTACCGGCGGTACCATTATGTACCTGCCTGTCTGTACCGGCGGTACCACTACCTGTCCGTCTGTACCGGCGGTACCATTATGTACCTGCCTGTCTATACCGGCGGTACCACTACCTGTCCGTCTGTACCGGCGGTACCACTACATCCGCAGAAGGCGCGGGTGACCGCCGGCCACCCTACTGCTGCCGTCTGTGCCGGCGCCTGCCCAGCCTCGGCCAGACGCCCGGCGCTGACCCCCTGACCGACAGCTCAGCCCGCGGCCCGGCCGCCGCGCCTCCGCCACCTCGCCGTCTCCATGGCAACCGGAGCTAGGCAGTGATTCGCAGCTGCCGGCGCGTCTTTTCAGCAGCTGGTCCTCCTTGCAGTGGGCTCGGGGCAGTTGAGAGTCGTCCCGACAGCGGGCTCGGGGCAGCTGAAAGTCGTCCCGACAGCGGGCTCGGGGCAGCTGAAAGTCGTCCCGACAGCGGGCTCGGGGCAGTTGAGAGTCGTCCCGACAGCGGGCTCGGGGCAGCTGAGAGTCGTCCCGACAGCGGGCTCGGGGCAGCTGAGAGTCGTCCCGGCAGCGGGCTCGGGGCAGCTGAGAGTCGTCCCGGCAGCGGGCTCGTGGCAGCTGAGAGTCGTCCCTGCAGCGGGCTCGGGGCAGCTGAGAGTCGTCCCGGCAGCGGGCTCGTGGCAGCTGAGAGTCGTCCCTGCAGCGGGCTCGGGGCAGCTGAGAGTCGTCCCGGCAGCGGGCTCGGGGCAGCTGGAGAGTCGTCCCGGCAGCGGGCTCGGGGCAGCTGAGAGTCGTCCCGGCAGCGGGCTCGTGGCAGCTGAGAGTCGTCCCTGCAGCGGGCTCGGGGCAGCTGAGAGTCGTCCCGACAACGGGCTCGGGGCAGCTGAGAGTCGTCCCTGCAGCGGGCTCGGGTCAGCTGAGAGTCGTCCCGGCAGCGAGGCATAGTGGTGGCCCGGAGCTGGCCGTGGACGCGCGCGGACGCGCCAGTCGGCAGCGGGAAGCGCGAGCTGAGACGCACCGACAGCGGTGTCTGGCCGCCGACCGCCGGCCGCACCAGCCGGCTGCGCGACTGGTGCGGCGAGCCCCTGCTGCGCGACTGGTGCGGCGAGCCGTGCCAGCCGGGGTCGCGCCGCGCCCACGGCGAGTCCGCCTGCCCGGCCGCGCGCTGCTGGCGCGGCGAGAAGAAGCGGCTGCGCAGCGCGGCCGGCAGCCTGCGCAGCTGGCCGTCGCCGCTGTCGTGGCTCGACTGCGACAGCTTCAGCGCGGATGTGCGGCCGGACGCGGCCGAGCTCTGTCCGCTGTCCTTGCTGTCCCGGCTGACGGACGCCCAGCGCGGCTGACGGCCCGTCAGCCGCTCCACCACCGTCGCAGCCACCTTCCGCTTCACGTCGAACGCGACGAAGATGAACGCGCCCTGCAGCCCGTTGAGCACGATGAACGGGTACCAGAGCCAGTCGGGTCCGACGAACTGAGCCGCGAAGCCGAATATCTGCCGGGCAGACGTGCGCGGCTTCAGCTGACGGCGATGTGCTCGCTGTTCCAGCGCCTGCTGGTGGAGTGGCAAGGAGCACAGACCGGAGATACCACTGACCAGAGCAAAGACCAGGAGACATATAACCGGATACTACTGGCCAGAGCATAGACCGATAGATACTACTGACTAGAGCACAGACCAGGATACAGACAACGGGATACTACTGACTAGAGCACAGACCGGAGATACCACTGACCAGAGCACAGACCAGGAGACAGACAACGGGATACTACTGTCCAGAGCATAGACCGAGAGATACTACTGACCAGAGCACAGACCAGGATACAGACAACGGGATACCACTGACCAGAGCACAAACCAGGAGATAGACAACGGAATACTACTGACTAGAGCATAGACCAGGAGATGCTACTAACCAGAGCACAGACCAGGAGACATACAGCGAGATACTACTGGTCAGAGCATAGACCAGGAGATACTACTGACCAGAACACAGAGCAGGAGACGAACAAGGAGATAGTACTAACCCGCATATAGATCAGAAAATACTACTGACCAGAGCACATACTAGCATATGTGCTAATATGTGTGCTGGTCATATGTATGTGCTGGTCTGGCCGGAGCATAGACCAGGGGGTACTACTGACTAGACAAGACTAGGGGATGCGAGACTAGGAGACTGACCAGGAGATACTACTATCCCGAGCATAGATCAGGAGATGCTACCGACTAGAGCACATACTAGGAAATAAACAAGGCGATAGTACTGGAGCGTAGTCTGCGAGAATTGGTCCAGGTGGGTGTCTGCCCTATCGCTGCTCAATGCCACACTGGCTGGGGTAAATCGCTGCTCAATGGCACACTGACTGGGTGCATGGCTGCTCAATGCCACACTGGATCGGGTGCATGGTTGCTCAATGTCATACTGGATGGGGTGCATCGCCTCAGTGCCACACCGGCTGGGGTACATCGCCTCTTGCAGCAGTTTAGCTGGCAGGCTCTGGCAGTTGATTTTTCGCAGAGTGGGGAGTACCTGCCCAAGTGAAGCGGACTCGTGTTCCGGTCCGTGGGCGGTGAGAACCGGCCTAGCGGAAACTAGAACGTGTCAGCCTAGCGGAAACCAGGCCTGGCCGTCCGGCGGACAACCAGCCACATAGACAGACGGGTCTGCACACGGTCAAGTCGGATGAAGTCTGGTGGACAACCAGCCACATAGATCATGTTCTCATGGGCAGCTCTAATCGCCCCTGATCGCGATCAGAGCGATCACGTCGGTCATGGGAACACCCGAAAGCCGGCTGGTAACCCGGTCAGTAATTAATCTACTAATCCGTCAACCGTTCCAGCTCAGCACGTTCGATCACGATCGGACCACATTTGTCCTGTTCTTTCTGCTGCAAAATTGGGATTGTTAGCTGTTTTGTCAATTATTTCAACATGCTGCGATGTTTTAGTAATTTGTGACGAAAAGACATACGATGTATATTGGTTTATGGTATTTACATTTTATACCTACATAGTTTTCCCCACCGGCCACGACGCTCACCCTGCACGACTTTCTGCGTCTTCGGCATTGCGTCCGTGGTCCTGCTCACGGTGCCGGACGTCGATCTCTATGGACCAGGGTTGGTGACTGCTCAAGGGCTAAGACCGCATGATGGAACACATGCTCCTGATCAAACATTCAAAAGCCCAGTTATTGCGTCAGCATTGTATCGGCTGCGCGACAAATGTCTCCACTGATCCGGCGCTGATCCACTATGTCGGTGACGCTCGGTATTTTGCCGATCACCGGCATGCCGTCGAGCCTGATCCGATCCGTCTGTAGTCCGCCTGCCCATGGAAACAGAGTCACAGGCAGACGGGTCTCCACACTAAGAGCCGCCCGTGGAGAGGTGGACATGTGCTGGTTTGCATTTCCTTGAGGGTTGCTGGACCCCAGATGCTGGTCTGGACCTCCTCCCATTTTGTATTATTTAATACGATACCGCATGGCGAGCCACTCAATGTTTTACCTCCCGACGCAACCGAATGCCTGTGTCGCAATGACTTCAATGAAATCCTCGACAGTGTCCAAGAAGTGATCCAGAGAAGTGGTGAAGAATGCAAACGCTTCAGTTGCCGCAATCGTTTCGGGGAGTATCCTCAATACTACCTTCAGTGTGTATGCAAGTGTCTACGACGTAGCGGAGCGACCGACTTGTTCACCTCTGCTGGTAGGACTGACATTGCTCCTGCCCTCGTACCGGCTGACTTTGCTCCTGCCACCCAGACCAGCTGACATTACTCCTGCCCCCCCAGACGGGCTGACATTGCTCCTGCCACCCAGACCAGCTGACATTACTCCTGCCCCCCCAGACGGGCTGACATTGCTCCTGCCACCCAGACAGGCTGACATTGCTCCTGCCACCCAGACAGGCTGACATTGCTCCTGCCCCCCAGACAGGCTGACATTGCTCCTGCCACCCAGACCGGCTGACATTGCTCCTGCCCCCAGACCGGCTGACATTGCTCCTGCCACCCAGACCGGCTGACATTGCTCCTGCCACCCAGACCGGCTGACATTGCTCCTGCCCCCAAGACCGGCTGACATTGCTCCTGGCACCCAGACCGGCTGACATTGCTCCTGCCCCCAAGACCGGCTGACATTGCTCCTGCCACCCAGACCGGCTGACATTGCTCCTGCCACCCAGACAGGCTGACATTGTTCCTGCCCCCCCCAGACCGGCTGACATTGCTCCTGCCACCCAGACCGGCTGACATTGCTCCTGCCACCCAGACAGGCTGACATTGCTCCTGCCACCCAGACCGGCTGACATTGCTCCTGCCACCCAGACAGGCTGACATTGCTCCTGCCACCCAGACCGGCTGACATTGCTCCTGCCACCCAGACAGGCTGACATTGCTCCTGCCACCCAGACCGGCTGACATTGCTCCTGCCACCCAGACAGGCTGACATTGAGGTGGCACAGGCCGTCAGCTGCAGCAGCGTCAGCCAGCGACACTCACCCAGCCGAGTTCCATCAGCAGCGTCAGCTTCAGCAGCGTCAGCTTCAGCAGCGTCAGCCGGCGACACTCACCCAGCTGAGACCCATCAGCAGCGCCAGCTTCAGGTAGAGTGCGAACCGTATCTTCTCGGTGCGCACGTGCCGGCCAGTGAGGTGCCGGCCGCTGGAGGCTCTGCCGTCGGCAGCCGACGGCGGCAGGCCCTTGTCGGCGCCGCGCCGCGCCTTGGCGTAGCTCTCGGAACGCGTCATCGCGTACCTGGCCGACACAGAGCAACGTCGGGCTCTGGTACAAGTCTGCCGAAGCCTGGTCCACGCTGCATCTCCGTACCTGACCCACACAGGACAACGTCGGGCTCTGGTACAAGTCTGCCGAAGCCTGTTCCCCGCTGCATCTCCGTACCTGGCCGACACAGAGCAACGTCGGGCTCTGGTACAAGTCTGCCGAAGCCTGTTCCCCGCTGCATCTCCGTACCTGGCCGACACAGAGCAACGTCGGGCTCTGGTACAAGTCTGCCGAAGCCTGGTCCACGCTGCATCTCCGTACCTGACCCACACAGGACAACGTCGGGCTCTGGTGTCAGTCTGTCGAGGCCGGGTCCACGCTGCATCTCCGTACCTGACCCACACAGGACAACGTCGGGCTCTGGTGTCAGTCTGTCGAGGCCGGGTCCACGCTGCATTTGCCAGCCTGACCGACACAGGACAACGTCGGGCAATTCCATTGCTGATTCGGAGGAATTTAACGCCCAACTCCACTTTGAGACATTGCATTTTGCGGCGAGTCCACCATACTCTGCAGGCTGTCCCAGCCAGATGAAAGAGTATGGCACATTCCACGAGAACATGCGCGCTGTATGACCAGCACAGTCACAGGACACAGGACAACGTCGGGCTCTGTAACATACAAGTCTGCCGACTGCCGGATCACGCTGCGTCGCCGGTTGGCCTCGGTTGGCTGGATCCTCTCTCTCTCTCTATCTCTCTATCTCTCTATCTCTCTATCTCTCTATCCCTCTATCTCTCTATCTCTATATCTCTCTATCTCTCTCTCTCTATCTCTCTCTATCTCTCTCTATCTCTCTCTATCTCTCTCTATCTCTCTCTATCTCTCTCTCTCTCTCTCTATCTCTCTCTATCTCTCTCTATCTCTCTCTATCTCTCTCTATCTCTCTCTATCTCTCTCTATCTCTCTCTATCTCTCTCTATCTCTCTCTATCTCTCTCTATCTCTCTCTATCTCTCTCTATCTCTCTCTCTATCTCTCTCTATCTCTCTCTATCTCTCTCTATCTCTCTCTATCTCTCTCTATCTCTCTCTATCTCTCTCTATCTCTCTCTATCTCTCTCTATCTATCTCTCTCTATGTGCATTCGGGGGACGCCACACCCACATGCACACCTAAGCATTCGGGGGACGCCACGCCCACATGCACACCCAAGCATTCGGGAAAACGCACCGCCCACATACACCCAAGCATTCGGAGACGCCACGCCCACATACACACCGAAACATTCGGGAGACGCCACGCCCACATACACACCCAAGCATTCGGGGGACGCCACGCCCACATACACAGCGAAACATTCGGGAGACGCCACGCCCACATACATACCCAAGCATTCGGGAGACGCCACGCCCACACATCAAGCATTCAGAGACGCTATGCTGGGTGTGTACCCAGCACATGATGCAGTGCCGTGGAGGTCGTGACCTGCACACCGGCGGACCGTCCGGCGAGCCGTGCCGCCAGCGGCTACCACCGCCGGCCACACGCACCTGCTGGCCCTGCTCTGCCGGCAGATGCCGTGCACGGTGATGCAGAACAGGACGGTGTTCTGCGCAACGACGGCGGCCACGGGCAGCGCGAAGAACAGGCCCAGGGCCGGCGGCTGGTTGAGCCAGCAGAGGCGGACGGCGTACTGCGGCCTGGGGCGGACACCACCGCTGGTCAGCCGACTGGGCTGACCAGCACTGCCAGCTGACTGGCCAGCTGACTGATCAAGTCAGACGCAGATCACCACTCCTGGTCACCACTCAAGGTCACTGATCATGGTTGCCACTGAAAGGCATCACTGGTGGTCACTACTAATGGTCACCACTCAAGGCCACTGATCATGGTTACCACTCAAGGTCGTCACTCATGGTCACTGCTCACGGCCCGTACTCATGGTCACTAATCGTGGCCACCACTCATGGTCACTATTCAGGGCCACCACTCATGATCACCACTCATGACCACCATTCAATTCATGGTCACCATTCATGGTCACCATTCATGGTCACCATTCATGGTCACCATTCATGGTCACCATTCATGGTCACCATTCATGGTCACCATTCATGGTCACCATTCATGGTCACCATTCATGGTCACCATTCATGGTCACCATTCATGGTCACTGCTCATGGCCACCATTCATGGTCACTACTCATAGCTATCACTCAGGGTCGCCACTCATGGTTACTGCTCATGGTCATCTAACGACTAATTGTATTCATGTTACGCACATGTATGTTTAGTCCTCAATGAGAGTATTGTACCTGGGCACTTGTTGTCTGAGTGTCACCTGAGCAAGCATCGTGGCTCTTTAGAAAGCACAGTGAATAGGAATGTCATCTGAAGCGTTGAGATGTGACAGCGGCCGTCTCACCGATACTGCATGAGCCAGTCTCCAGTCTCCACGCCCATCTGTGGGGACTGGTCCACCAAGATGGCGGCGCCCACAATCAACAGCGGCACGCCCCAGGCGTACAGCGAGTAGATCCGGAACGACTTGCGACGGGCATCAGGTCTGAGGTCACCAGCGCAGGTCATCAGGTCTGAGGTCACCAGTGCAGGTCATCAGGTCTGAGGTCACCAGTGCAGGTCATCAGGTCTGAGGTCACCAGTGCAGGTCATCAGGTCTGAGGTCACCAGTGCAGGTCATCATATCTGAGGTCACCAGTGCAGGTCATCAGGTATGAGGTCACCGGTGCAGGTCATCAGGTCTGAGGTCACCAGCGCAGGTCATCAGGTCTGCGGTCACCAGTGTAGGGCATCACCAACCATCCCACAGCAGTTATCAGCACTGAGTGTCATCAACCATCCCACAGCAGTTATCAACACTAAGTATCATCAACCATCCCACAGCAGTTATCATCACTGAGTGTCATCAACCATCCCACAACAGCTATATCAGAAGAAATAGTTTCATTTGCACCCTCGTTTCATAGACAAAGGCATGCACAATTGCAAATGTACTTACATATATTATATGTATCTTGTGCTTTTGCGTCTTTATTTGACAGCATGCAAGGTTTTGTTCCTCTGTCGTTTCTATTTCACGGAATGCAATGTGATTATTGTCCTTAGCGTCTTCAATTGATACAAACAATGGAGCTGAGTAACAGCATTAGCCAAGAACGGATGATGTCAGAAAGCGGTGGGAAGTACGAGTGCTGCTCACCACTCTAGTGTTCAACCAAGAGGAAAACGCTGTTTTTCTCTTTTTTTAAAGCAATTCAAATCATCTTCCACTTCAGTGTCCCTGTCCCACTACCATATGCTTCTTTTTGTCCCTTTTGACCTGATCACATTTTCTAAACTGCTTGTTCCTGTCCCCCCCCCACCCCCACCACACTTTCTATTACTTTTTAAGACTTTCCAGTTTCCCTAGCCTTACCATGGTAAATTTTTTTTAATGCGTGACACAGGAAGTGATAGATGCCAAGTGATGTTGTCCCGTCTTTAACCCCCGCCATCACATTATCGGCCAGGATTACCGAACGCCCGGAAAACGGAGCGAAAAACGTGCGTTACGTTCATCTTTCACACAAGTAGATTTCAAATCGCATACAACCATGGGTGTTCTTTTATATACTTTTGAGGGGGTAATTGCCCCCTCAATGTTGGCTTTGCCACTCCCCCCCCCCCCCCAAAATTTTTTGTAGCATGGGACCCTATGGAGTGTGTCGCCAAATCTATTTGGGCCTGCCCATTGGCTTCATGTATACCCTCCCCCCCCCCCCGCCCGAGATAATTTGCAGAAATCAACACTCGTGCATACAACTTTTGATTTGGTGTCAAATATTAAGGCGAAGGGTTGTGGCCAGGGTCATGCAAATTCCTCTCTGCTCCGGGCTCAGAGGCCTGTTTTTCGACAGCGCAGAAGCTGGCGTTGGCGACAATGTGGTGTCATTCAGGCCACAACCTTAGTTTGATCGAGGAGTATTTGGCTGGGAATAGTTATGCCCGGCGGCAAAGCGGTGCCAAGGATTTTTTATCGGCGAGCGGGAGGTCGAGAGCGTCTTGGGCTTATTTGTCCAGTGCAGGTGTAATAGGGGTGCTGTGAAACATCCCAAATCCGATCACCTTCCACTGGAAAAGCCACACTTTCCCTGCTTACAGCATTCGTTGATACGACGAAATTTGCGCTGATTTTTCGTGAGGGACAACTCTTAGCACTTTATGTGATTTCTGTATGTCAGTTCTCACCAACCACAGTGTCGACTCATATCGATGGCGGGTCTTCAGTTTTCTGCACCCGAGCAACACATCGTACTATGTTTGTTTGGAATCGTGGAAACAGATCCTACAAAAATGTATGCTATAACTCGTTAAAAAGCGTTTATAAGAGAATAAGCAATGGGACCTGCACGCTATTCGTAACTCAGCATTCGGTTACACAACATAAGTTTAAAATACCATGTTGCATTAAAGCACACATATATCACGCACGATGCACACGTTTAGCATTCTTCAATCCGGTATGTTAATCAGTCTATTATGACTCGGACCAATAGGTAATACACCGGCCTGCCATGACCTGGACCAGCAAAATACTGCCGGTCTTTTTTCAATTTGCCGGGCTGGTCCCCGATCCAAAAACGTGGCATCTCTAGTAGACACGCCTACACACAATTATTAGAGATGGAGTGTTGCAATCCTTTGGTCAGTCTGCCAGGAGGTTTGCATAACCCTATCCGTATAGCTTTTCTATGCTGTGAAGTAGCGAAAGGTGGCGAAATCTGCAACCCTAGGTTACTCTGCTTACCGGTAGGTGGCGCTGGTGAACGCTCGGCAGACGTCCACGCTCATGACGCTCATCCAGAAGAACGAGGCCAGGAAGAAGTAGTGAATGCCGACCGCCAGCACGAAGCATAGCGAGAAAATGCCATTCTGGGTGATTCCTGCAGCGAAGAAGTGTACACCAGACAAGGAACGTCGCTATCAGCGACACGCCTGGGGCTGTAGGCGCTAAACAGACAGAGGCGCAGCCAGGGGGCTGGGGTCCGCCCCCCCCCCCTTATTAATGGAAAATACACTATAGTAAATGAGAACTTTTCAGATTTTCATCACGCAAGACCATATTTTTTCAGTTCATGTATTCAGGGCTCTCCCCTTAGGAACCAAAAATACACAGGATTTTATAAGAAATGCTGAGATTTTCACCACGCAATTCCCTAAAATTTCGCCGCGCCTCGCGCGCTACAGCCTATCCCCATTTCATTACAATTTTTAGGTGTCACCCGCTCCTTACGAAAATAATGCTGCACAACTGAATACAATGCAATAAATCTGATCTCACCTGTCAGGTACAGCAGTTGCGCCATGAATAATGCGCAGCAGAGCGAGAGCAGGTTTTTGGCGGGCAGGTTGCGCAGCTTGGAGAAGCACGTGTGCACCACTATGTGCACACAGAGGCATGCCACCGACAACGTCATCGACAGGAACGACATGTACGCCTGTGAACCATCGCACCATCAGCTACACCAACAAATGCACTGGCGTAACCTCGTCGTCGGGTACACCAGCGACACCACCCGGCGTAACCCCATCGTTGAGCACACCAGCTGCACAACACCGGTGTAGCCCCGTCGTTGTGTACACCAGCGACACTAGCGCCACAGCGGCAGCCGGCTGACATAGCCAGGCCGATAGCCAGCTGATGGTCTGACTACCAGCGGGTGGATGCGCACTGCGCATCAGCCACCGGGAGGTGGGGTAATGGAACACCATTGCCGAGCGTGTCTGGGATGCGGTGTCAGCACTCACCCGTGCGCAGCGCTTTGTTACCTCTGCCAGCGCAGGAGGAGAGGCTATTGTGACACCCACACACATATACATACACCAACGCAGGAGGGGAGGCTGTTGTGACACCCACACACGCATACATACACCAGCGCAGGAGGGAGGCTGTTGTGACACACACACACACACATACACCAGCACAGGAGGGGAGGCTGTTGTGACACCCACACACACATACATACACCAGCGCAGGAGGGGAGGCTGTTGTGACACCCACACACACATACATACACCAGCGCAGGAGGGGAGGCTGTTGTGACACCCACACACACATACATACACCAGCGCGAGGGAGGCTGTTGTGACACACACACACACACATACCAGCACAGGAGGGGAGGCTGTTGTGACACCCACACACACATACATACACCAGCGCAGGAGGGGAGGCTGTTGTGACACCCACACACATATACATACACCAGCATTTCCAAGCGAAGAGTGTTGCGACATGAATCAAAGGTTCAGTGTGTTGAACTTGAAGAGGTCTCAGGATTGATACTAGAGTTTATTCGTTGAGTTTTTGGTTGATCTTTCAGGTTAGTCTATCTAGGGCACGTTTTCGCAAAAGTCGGACATTTTCACGTTTAAATGCCGATGTGTGAAACCAATAAACCATGCGCACTTGAAAAAAAATTCAACATGGTATTCTTCAGTATCTTGGAACTCTACCGACATCAGATATATTGATTTTTTGGCACATAGTTCAAGAATCAGAGAGGTTGAGGTTTTCACCTCGCTTTAGTGGCTTCCGAAATAGTGCCCGAAAGCACTATTGTATCATGCCTATGAACAAACTGGACGCAATTCACAGTTCTAGTGTCCAAATTAACTTTGTAATGAATCGGAAACCGAACAAAAAGCCATCTGAGGTCAAATCAGGTCAATGACTTCGAACGACCTTGGAATGATTAATGACCTAAGCAAACACGTTGACTTGGTTGCCCTTCAACATATCACATCAAACACTAGCCATGCGTGGGAATTAAGTGTGCAATAAGATCATTTACGAACAAATCACGATTCGGACGAAAACGGCATAGCCTGTTCCCTTTAATCATCTCATAGTTCAATGACTTCAAATGACATCTTCATCTTGTATTCTATGACGTCGACAAAGAGTGCCCAATCAGCTACACGAAAGGCGGTTCCCCAACGAGCGATGTTTTTCAGTGATTGCGAAGCATCCTCATAAGGGCTCCCATCACTCACCACTCCCCCCCCCTGCATGACCGAGGGCCGGCAGGCGGCCGAAGCTCCATCATATTTGATGAAAGGGACCAGTTTCGGACACCGAGTTCACTTCTGCTGTGGTGTAGGTAGATATATTTGGTAAGCAGTTCGGTGCAACACCATCATTAAACTTTAAAAACGATCTGCCACGTTTTGCAAATCCATTTTGGTTGACGGTTCAAGTCAAGTCCCTGGGTTATTGAGTCACTGAGTCACTGGGTCACTGGGTCGTTGAGTCACTGGGTCACTGGGTCACTGAGTCAGTCACTGTGTCACTGAATCACTGGGTCGCTGGGTCAGTGTCAGTGTGCTCTCACCCACACGAACGTCTCCGTAGCTCTCGGAACAGCCCCGTAAAACCAATGCGACTTCGTTGTACTGAATGGATACCGACGCCGAAGAAGTGCGAAGACACCCCAAAGGAAAGCACCAACAAAGCCGGCGGCCGGCGCCGGGGCGCGAACCCACCTGCGTGCTGTTGTGCTCGAAGCCGATGTCGCCGGCGGCGTCGGCGGCGCACAGCAGCAGCGTGCGGCCGTGCAGCTCGAACTGGCCCGGCGCCAGCCGCCGCTGCAGCGCGTGCACCGACACCGAGCCGTTGTCCAGCAGGCGGTACTGCGACGCGTCCAGCGCCACCGTGGCGCACGCCACCAGCAGCGTGCCGGACGCGTTGGTGGCGGTCGGCGACGGCGCGCACTCGCCGCGCGACAGGACGAAGTTGGCGCCGCAGCGGACGGCGACGCAGCGCTGGTAGATGGCGTCCCACACCTCGGCGGTTCTGTCGGCGCTCGGCCGTCACGTGGTGCCGTTGGACGCTTGCGGGCGGAACCATCGGGCACCACAGGGAACCGCCACGGGGCACCATCACAGGGCACCACTACCGGGCACCGCCGGGCACTATCGGGCACTATCAGGCACCTCCTGACACCACATCAGGGTACCACCGGGCACTATCAGGCACCACCTGGCACCACATCAGGGTACCACCGGGCACCATCGGGCACCACCTGGCACCTCCGGGAAACACCATCGAACCTTCTGAGTCATAGGCGATGCATGCATCCCTGACTAAGCACGACTAATGAATGTTTTTGCCAACCTGCACAGTACGCAGTAAATGCATCTTAAAACGTTTTAGGTGCAACATATGGTTATAATATTAATTATTCCTTTTCTACGGCATAATAATATTAAAACAGCAACCTAATGAAAACATTCCTGACCATGCATAACAATTATGGACAATTATACGCTTATCCATGTGTCAAGGCTTTGATCTGTTTGTTCAAGCATTACTTTGTGATAGCCTTTTAACAATTTATTTCTGCTTGCAGAGGACGTCTACAACACAAGTAATTCTGGTCATGCAACCGATGAGGATTAACATTCATAGATGGGGTAGGCTCTCTCCCACCCCCTCTCTCTCTCTCTCTCTCTCTCTCTCTCTCTCTCTCTCTCTCTCTCTCTCTCTCTCTCTCTCTCTCTCTCTCTCTCTCTCTTTGCATTTCGTGATGGATGTTTTCACAGAGCTCGTGCATAAAGCTGATCAGGCGACTCTGACAAGCACAGAGGACAAACAGACGGTGAGGCGACATGCTCACGCCGGCTGACCACAGCTCGGTCCACTTGCAGAACCCACTTGCAGGCCCGCTTCAGTCCGACGCCCTCGCCGCAGAAGTCGAAGAGGATCGCGGCGCTGACCGGATAGCGGACGATCGGCGACATGGTGGTGAACACCGACACGTGGCAGCTGGTCGTGTTGTGGTAGTTGCAGAGCGCGCAGTGGGGGTTGCGGAAGTGCAGCCACTTGTCGCTGGTGTCCTGGCGGAAATCAGGTGGAGGGAGGGTCACCTGCTAACTGCGTCCACAGACGACATCGGAGCCAGGCATTGGCTGGTCCAGAAGGCTGGTTTTCAATCGGTTTGTGGTGGCCAATTTGAATTTTTCTCCGACTTCGAAACACTTCACATTTGAACAGCTAACATTCGATGGGTCGGTTTGTGTTGAATAATACGCTTTTAGGTTTCGAGAAAATGTCATTTTAGTGCAAACGCTTGGACAAAATCAGCCTTTAGTGGGGAGGGGGTGGCAGCATGGTGCCCATCCTCTAAATATGTCCGTGGAGGCGGACTAGGACACCTGATCACATGCCAGAGCCGTACTGATCAGGTGACCCGCTCCACGGCCACCTCACTCTCTCAGGATCCAGTCAATGGCGGAACTTCTGCGAAGATGACTTCGGCGGCTCATGTGGTTTCAAACGTTGATTTTCTCTACGAATGGCATCGGCAGATCGGTTCCGCCTATCGGGGAGCAGCGACTTGCCCGGCTCACTACTGTACGGGCACAGCAAGTACAGATCGGTTCCGCCCACCGGGGAGCAGCGACTTGCCCGGCTCACTACTGTACGGGCACAGCAAGCACGACGAGGTGTTGTATTGTGTTGTACATTGACTGACCAACTCGGTGACGGAGCCATTGACTGACCGACTCGGTGACGGAGAACATTGACTGATCGACTCTGTGACTGAGACTATTGACTGACCGACTCTGCGACTGAGACTATTGACTGACCGACTCGGTGACTGAGACTATTGACTGACCGACTCGGTGACTGAGACTATTGACTGACCGACTCGATGACTGAGACTACTGACTGACCGACTCGATGACGGAGACTATTGACTGACCGACTCGGTGGCTGAGACTATTGACTGACCGACTCGGTGACTACTGAGACTATTGACTGACCGACTCGGTGGCTAAGACTATTGACTGACCGACCCGGTGGCTGAGACTATTGACTGACCGACTCGGTGACTAGGACTATTGATTAACCGACTCGGTGGCCGAGACTATTGACTGACCGACTCGGTGACTGAGACTACTGACTGACCGACTCGGTGACTGAGACTATTGACTGACCGACTCGGTGACGGAGACTATTGACTGACCGACTCGGTGACTGGGACTATTGACTGACCGACTCGGTGATGGAGACTATTGACTGACCGACTCGGTGGCTAAGACTACTGACTGACCGACTCGGTGACTGAGACTATTGACTGACCGACTCGATGACTGAGACTACTGACTGGCCGACTCGATGACTGAGACTACTGACTGACCGACTCGATGACGGAGACTATTGACTGACCGACTCGGTGGCTGAGACTATTGACTGACCGACTCGGTAGCTGAGACCATTGACTGACCGACTCGATGACTGGGACCATTGACTGACCGACTCGGTAGCTGAGACCATTGACTGACCGACTCGGTGACTGAGACTATTGACTGACCGACTCGGTGGCTGAGACCATTGACTGACCGACTCGGTGACTGACACAGTCCAGCTGTATGCCGCGCACGGGACCCGGTCGGCGAGACTCGGCCAGGCGGGGTGGCACTGACGGACCAGGTCTTGTCGACACCGGCGCAGACGCACCTCCTCACTGCCCAACGTGCTGCAACAGACCAGAGCTCGAGAGAGGGACAGAGGAAGAGAGAGATAGGGACAGAGGGACAGAGGAGGGAGAGAGGGGTGGCACTGACGGATCAGGTCGTGTCGACACCGGCGCAGGCGCATCTCCTCAATGCCCAACGTGCTGCAGCAGACCTGAGCTTGCCAGTGAATCTGCATCAAGACAGTCCAGGATCACTTCAGGGCACGTGCAACTCACAAAAGGCGCTCCTTCAAAGCGTTTCTCCCCTGCCGGGCGAGCTAGGTATTATAGCCAGAGGCGCAGCCAATGGGGAGGGGCTGGGACCCCGCGCCATTAGCAACCAAAAATACGCTAGATCAAACTAGATCAAACTAGACATTTTGAGATCTTCACGACGCAAAACCCTCAATCTTCGGCACGCTTCGAGCGCCGAAACCTCTCCTATACTTCACATTTTTTGGTCGCCGCCCCCCTTACGAAAATCCTGGCTGCGCCACTGGTTGTAGAGATGTCGAGGCTAGGCTGACCGGTCCCAGAACTTCTTCGCTTCATTATTGAAATGGATAGTCGCTTGGGATCTGGCTTCTCTGTTGCGACGGGCCACATACGCTTGAGGCTTGAAAGAGAGAGGCGAAATGGAAGCACCATACGTTGTGGGTGGCCAAAGCTCTCTCAAAAGCCGAGGGTTAATATGAGGATATAATTACGCTTCGCAACACAACAATTTCACCTGACCTGTGGAGTAGCGAGCCCATCTACTGAGTAGTTGCATTCTATTTGTCATAATGTCCATCGATGCGTGTATACGAGTTCAAGACTCGTAGCGAGCTCAAGACATGTCGCCACACCGTCATTCGAAAACCTATTTTAATGCCTGTCCAACAAATGTACACGAATATGTTTGGTTCTTATCACCTTAAAATGCCAACACAGCCTGCTCACGCATACATAGATTAAAACTGCGCACCCGTTTTAAGCACCACGTTCCCCATGTTCGCGGATCACCGCCAGAAGTCCGCGAACAGTGGTGAGATACAGTGCGGCATCGGGCACACCACTCCACCCCGATGCCGATCGGTATGCGAAGGAACGCTGTGTGGCGATCAGCCGCACCCTGGGTAGGTGGAGCCGCGCCGTCTGTGTCGGCGGGTGTCTCGCACAGCTACATCGGACCGCCGTGCAGACATAGACCGCATACGTGCAGGGGCATCGTTGGTTTTTGGTTTTACGACACGTCGACCGTTGAGTCATGTAGCGTCGCCAATCTCTCACGCCGATTGGTCGCGGGCGAAGAGTGGCGACAGGTGAGACTCGAACCCACAACCTTTTTCGATTGTGAGACGAGCATCTTACCCCTAGACCACTCGTCCCCCGTGCAGGGGCATCGGCGTCGTTCAGGGTACGATATACCTTGGTGCAGTCACATGCAATACAGGTTCATCGATTGGTGACCAGCTCGATGACATGCGAACTGACGTGATGTGGTCTCGACGCCGTGCACCGCTCACCACTCGTCCTCCAAAGTTAATGATCCCTTCAATCCGATTCAGTTTCCGAGAGGTAGCTCCATCCTAGACAGGTTAGCAATAGATGATGTAGGAAAGACCTGGGCCTTCATGGTAGTGATGAGAGTTTCGATGGTAAAGTGCCGTCGGAATCTGTTCGAGGATGTGATGGTGCGGTAGCAGCGGCTCACATTGGTGGAGACGTGCGTGTCCCAAGTCAGTGACCAGTGTATTGTGATGGTGCGGTAGCAGCGGCTCACATTGGTGGAGACGTGCGTGTCCCAAGTCAGTGACCAGTGTATTGTGATGGTGCGGTAGCAGCGGCTCACATCGGTGGAGACGTGCGTGTCCCAAGTCAGTGACCAGTGTATTGTGATGGTGCGGTAGCAGCGGCTCACATTGGTGGAGACGTGCGTGTCCCAAGTCAGTGACCAGTGTATTGTGATGGTGCGGTAGCAGCGGCTCACATCTGTGGAGACGTGCGTGTCCCAAGTCAGTGACCAGTGTATTGTGATGGTGCGGTAGCAGCGGCTCACATCTGTGGAGACGTGCGTGTCCCAAGTCAGTGACCAGTGTATTGTGATGGTGCGGTGGCAGCGGCTCACACCTGTGGAGACGTGCGTGTCCCAAGTCAGTGACCAGTGTATTGTGATGGATAACATTCTTATTGCATCGCAAGACTTAAAAGAGCCGTCAGAAAAATCAAATTCGAAGGTGAATGTATCTTTTTGTCACGGACTAGTTGGTGCCGAGAAGGATAAAATCAGTTTTTGTCTCGTTCATTTTCAGAGTCATCTGTTAACCAGTTCTGCACCAATACCAAAGACTGCTCAAGGCCAATTTTGAGCTGGAGTAAGCTATTACTATTTGGAAATGAACAGTCGTTGAGTGACACCTGCGTAGCAGAGCAGTCGACCGTGCCGAAGGAAGCTGGCGATGTCAGCAATGGGTTGGCTGCATAGAATGGGCTCGATTACGGAACCTTGCGAGATTCGAAATCTGATCGTGAGAACTTCCTGCTGTGCCGGCCGCACCACCAGCTTACGGTCACACAGATAGCTACTAAGCTAGTGAGATGGACTAAACCAGAAATGACCTGACCTGACCTGGCGTGGTCTGGTACGACCTGACCTGACCTAGTCTGACCTAGCCTGACCTTACCTTACATGACCTGACCTGTCCTGGTATGATCTGATCTGATCTGATCTGATCTGACCTGGTATGACCTGACCTGACCTAACCTGACCTGAACTGTTTGACGTATAGGTGGCAGTTGACCACGCTGTCCCAGTTGGAGTCGGAGGACGACCAGCCCAGCTTCTTGTGCCATCGCAGCTCTCCTGGTGTGTACCTGCCGACGCATCTGGTCTGATTAGGAGCGCTCCCCTGGTGTGTACCTGATGACACGTCTGGTCTGATTAGGAGCCGTCGCCGCTCCCCTGGTGTGTACCTGACGACACATCTGGTCTGATTAGGAGCGCTCCCCTGGTGTGTACCTGATGACACGTCTGGTCTGATTAGGAGCCGTCGCCGCTCCCCTGGTGTGTACCTGACGACACATCTGGTCTGATTAGGAGCCGACGCCGCTCCCCTGGTGTGTACCTGACGACACATCTGGTCTGATTAGGAGCCGTCGCCGCTCCCCTGGTGTGTACCTGACGACACGTCTGGTCTGATTAGGAGCCGTCGCCGCTCCCCTGGTGTGTACCTGACGACACGTCTGGTCTGATTAGGAGCCGTCGCCGCTCCCCTGGAGTGTACCTGCCGACGCATCCGGTCTGATTAGGAGCCGTCGCCGCTCCCCTGGTGTGTACCTGACGACACATCTGGTCTGATTAGGAGCGCTCCCCTGGTGTGTACCTGACGACACATCTGGTCTGATTAGGAGCCGTCGCCGCTCCCCTGGTGTGTACCTGACGACACATCTGGTCTGATTATTGAACGAATGGCAGGCGGGTCAACATTATGTCTTGTATATACTAAAACACAATTGTGGATACATAATGTCGCCTATATACTAAAGGCAAGAATATCTGCATAAGGTCGTTTATATACTAAAAAGCAGGTGTATCTACATATTATCGCGCATATGCTAAAGGTAGGTAGGTTTACACACTGTTGTGCACATACCTACTAAAGACAGGAGTGTTTGCATGCTGTCATATGTATGCTAAATAGCAGGTACATCTACGTCATGTCGTGCAAGCAATTAAAAGGAGGTGCATCTACATATTGTCGTGTATGTATGTACACCCATAATAAACCATATGAATAACATGGGTGTACGCTACACCCATAGTCATTCGGGCTTCGTACGCATTCGTAATTCCATATTACTTCTTATATAATTTCAGCACAGGAATGATACGGCATGTATTTAATCTACTCTGCAGCAGATACGTATGCGTCATGAGGCTGTGGTTCATGATTGTTTGCCATCACACGGTTTTCGTGATGATTTTCACATTTCGACACAATATGCATATACAACAGCCGACGTCGCCACACGGCGGCAGGCTGGCAAATTTCACCCGCACACATTCACATAGATTGCGACCAGTTCACGAAATCGGCTCCCAGCTTGGTCAGACTATTAAGATTTTGCAACCTGACATGATCTGACCAGACCTGACCTGGCCGACTGCAGAAACTCCTCCATCGAGGAGCCGTTCAGGTAGTGGGAGACATCGGTGGAGCAGTGGATGGTGATGTTCCACGCTACCAGACTATGCTGGTCATCGTTGCACACGGCGCAGTAGTAATTTCTGAAACATTCATCAGTTGCAGGTGATCAGTGAGTAGGGGCTTACGCATAGTGCAAAATACAAAATATACTTGGACAACAAAAAAGCCACGGAGTCGAATCAGGTCGGGCAGCAAACTGAACATTCCACTCGAACACAAAACAACATACCAGAACAAAACCGGCGCATCGCTGCAGACCGTGCCGCCGGATTTGTTTTCGCGACTCTGAGAGCCAGGTGCAACATCGAGCCAGATATGGTCTGACATATATGCAAACCAGGCATGCTTGGCTAGAAGTAGTAGCAGTAGTTTCCCAGAAGCAGTAGTTTCATCAGTATCTAGATTCATTTAAATAAATCCAGAAAGTTTTTTTTCATTTATGCAACGAGACATGGGGATAGTTCCATCCCATCCTTTACAACTCTCAAGCTACAGATTGTCGTGTTTGACATATGGATATATGAATCACAAACATACGCACATACAAAATATATATATATATATATATATATATATATATATATATATATATATATATATATATATATATATATATATATATATATATATATATATATATATATATATATATATATATATATATATATATATATGTTTAATATATCTTGGGAGGAGGCTTTCTGATATTTCTGAATACATTGCTGGTTGAACTGTGAACACGGCAGCTTCTTTCGCGATCGTCAGCTGTCTTTCTATGAGGCTTTCAATCTGTCTCACATGATGGATGATGATGGATGGATCTCACATGTGCAACCGGTGGGCCTCCGAACCGTGGGTCGCCTTCAGGTGGCATGGTGGAACCCTTTGTACCAGTGAGCTACTGGCGCCCTCCTCTGTGTCCGTCCCGGTGGGCTGCTGGCGCCCTCCTCTGTGTCTATACCGGTGGGCTGCTGGCGCCTCCTCTGTGTCTGTGCCGGGGGCTTCTGGCGCCCTTCTCTGTGTCCGTGCCGACGGGCTGCTGGCGCCCTCCGCTGTGTCTATACCGGTGGGCTACTGGTGCCCTCCTCTATGTGCCGACGGTCTACTGGCGCCGTGTCTGTGCCGGGGGCTTCTGGCGCCCTCCTCTGTGTCCGTCCCGATGGGCTGCTGGCGCCCTCCTCCGTGTCTATACCGGTGGGCTGCTGGCGCCCTCCTTTGTGTCTATGTCGGTGGGCTGCTGGCGCCCTCCTCTGTGTCCATGTTGCAGTGCACCGCGATCACCGTGACCGGACGTGCACACGACGGCAGAGATGGGACGACAGAGATGGGACGGCAGAGATGGGACTGCAGAGATGGGACGGCAGGGATGGGACGGCTCAGGGATGGACCAATATGTGGGATGGCTCAAAGTGCCGAGCGTTGCATCTCTTGAAAACTTAGACCCGGAGTTTGAAAGTAAAAGTATGGAGTGGTGATATGGAGAAGAAAAAAAAATAAGAAGACACCATACAAGAATGACTCTCAGAAAATGTTCAATAGAATCGTAATACTGATTACAATACACGTTATGATGATGATGATGATGATAATGATGATGATGATGACACGAAAAAACTAAACGCCAATTAGTCTTTCGTCAGTTACCGATTTTCACTTGATTTCATTAGCGCAGCTGTTTTTTTGTCGGTGAAAAATGAGCGCCTAGAGTTCACATAAAGCAGCTCACCTGTCCGTGGTGGAGATCATGACTCTCACATGTACATGATGGAGATCGTGAATCTCAGATGTACATGATTGAAGGAGAGTTATCTCACCTGTACATGATGGAGGTGGTGTATCTAACCAGTACATGATGGAAGGTGGTGCTTATCACATGTACACGATGGAAGGTGGTGTATCTCACCTGTACATGATGGAGGTGGTGTATCTTACCAGTACATGATGGAAGGTGGTGCTTCTCACCTGTACATGATGGAACGTGGTGTATCTCACCTATACATGGTGAAGGTGGTGAATCTCACCTGCACGCGATGGAACGTGGTGTATCTCACCTGTACATAGTGTAGGTGGTGTATCTCACCTATACATGGTGGAGGTGGTGTATCCCACCTATACACGGTGGAGGTGGTGTATCTCACCTGTACATGATGCAGGCGGTCTATCTCACCTGTGCATGATGGAGGTGTTTCTGCTGTAGACAGGTATGTCCAGCAGGTGGCTGTACTCGTCGTGAGACACGTTCCTCTGGCAGAGCCGCTGCACGTACCCGTCCTCGTATGTCACCGGGCACGACGCCACCATGTACACGTACGACTGGGTGAGCATAAGTACAACTGTGTGGGTACACGTGCGACTGTATGGGTACATGTACGACTGTCTGGGTGCGCGTACGACTGTGTGGGTACAGGTACGACTGAGTGGTCATGTACGACTGTGTGGGTACAGGTACGACTGTGTGGGTACCGGTACGACTGTGTGGGTACAGGTACGACTGTGTGGGTACGGGTACGACTGTGTGGCCATCCGTACGACTGTATGGGCACACGTACGAACGTATGCTTAGTTTAGCTCGGTTTAGTTTATTCACATAAGACCAACGGGATATAAGCCCAGGACAGGTAAAGTCACATCTTAGGACTTAAAGGATAGGAAATAAATAAACTGGAGATGAATATTTGAAGCGATGAAAAGATGACATATAAAAGCATAACAAAGATAAGAGACAGAGGCTAGAAGACAGAAGACGTTGGAAACATAACAAGGCTTACTACAAAAAAAAACATTAGCTATGTAAAAACATTGCAACATATTTCTTGAAATGTGGTACATACCGTGAGATTCCAGAAACTAACAGATCTGTTCGTATCTAAGAACCCATTCATACCTTTCGCATTATGATGAATATGCTTGACTTCATGGCGTTCACTCGGACGAATGGAACAGGAAATATCATGCGTGTGCGAACAGTGCGGCCTCGGGCAGCCATAGAAAAGCAGCCCAGAAGACGCCATGTGTCGATCACGCGCCGCTGAACACCACGTAACAACACTAAGTCGTGCTGCTCACGTCGGGACTCCAGCCGACCGCCCTAGCTGGCCGTACCCCCGGGGAACATCAGCGAGGCGGCAGCGACCACAGAGACATGCACAAAGCACGTCAGCTTCACCGGCTCCAGACGGCGTGTGTGAGTTTGTGTCGCCCCGCCCCATATGACGCTATTGTGAGACAGCTTTTTGCAATTGGACAGTATGAGATAACAATGGAACAGTATGAGTTAAAAATTGCACAGTATGTGGTAACAATGGCACAGTATGTGGTAACAATGGCACAGTGCGAGTTTAAAATGGCACAGTATGTGGTAACAATGGCACAGTGTGAGTTAAAATGGCACAGTATGTGGTAACAATGGCACAGTATGTGGTAACAATGGCACAGTGCGAGTTTAAAATGGCACAGTATGTGGTAACAATGGCACAGTGCGAGTTTAAAATGGCACAGTATGTGGTAACAATGGCACAGTATGTGGTAACAATGGCACAGTGCGAGTTTAAAATGGCACAGTATGTGGTAACAATGGCACAGTGTGAGTTAAAATGGCACAGTATGTGGTAACAATGGCACAGTATGTGGTAACAATGGCACAGTATGTGGTAACAATGACACAGTATGAGCTGACAATAGCACAGTATGAGATAACGATGGCACAGTATGAGCTACCAATGGCACAGTATAAGTTAATAATTGCACATTATGAGCCAACAGTGGCACAGTATGAGCTAACAATGGCACAGTATGACCTAACAATGGCACAATATGAGCTAACAGTGGCACAGTATGAGCCAACAATGGCACTGTATGAGCTAACAATCGCGTACCATGAGCTAACAACAGCACATTATGAGTTGGCAATGACAAAATATGAGCTAGCAATGACACAGTATAGGCTGACAACACCGCCGTTGGGCTACACTGATATAGCGGTTGCCTCTTTTGTCGCTTTGAAGAAAACAATCTGATCAGTAGCCCAGTGACACTGTTCGTCTTATTCGCCATGTCATTGAGACGATATAGTGAACATGCAGCATACATACGCCGACGTCTTGTATGACCGCCATCAGTGCCACGACTGTACCGCCGACTTTACACAGGCACTGGCTGACGGTGGAGTGTCAGCGTCAGCGTCTAACACTTTGAGACGTTCAGTTTCAGGGCCCACTTATCTCGCCACTCGCATGTCTGACTGAGTTGACACTGAAGATGCAGCACGCCACTCCGATCGTCCACTCCGTCGAGTTCCTCGACACCGTCCGCGAACAGCAGGCCGTTCACGCTGAGCCTCCCTGGCATGTTATTTATGAAGCAGGCGAAGTGCAAAGATGAGAGTAATTCACCTTGAGGAGTAGCAGAAAGGTCCGACCAGAGCTCCTGCCACTCACAACTACCCGCTGCACTCTACAGGACAAGTATGACTAGTAGAGAACATGCTGTACCTGATGCGATGTAAGCTGATCTTATGTGTGTAGCAGTACATTACGATTTACGCTCTGCCGGGCGGAACTGTAGTCTGTGTCCATTGCATATGTCTGAGAGATAGCTGATAGTGTGCTCTTGACTGCTTTCAGGACGGCACTCTGGTTCGTGGCACATGAGCGTCCTTGTAAGAACCCGTGCTGCCACCTATGGAGAACAGGCCGCACTTGGCAGCATGAGATAAATAAATGGTTGTCTCTAATACCGCACTTACCAAAGGCAGCAAGATTGCATACCCTTTTTAAGAAAATTAAAAAAAAAACTGGCACCACGTTTGTGCGCTTCCACAGCTTGGGGAAACCTTCTGATCATATGACATTCTGTACAGCTTTGCAATCGGAGTGGTTATCTCCTCAGCACATCATCTTACATGATGGGCGCTCAGACCATCTGGGCTGCACGCCTTGTGCCGATCCGTACTGAGCACCTGTGTCTGT